>VMRN01000036.1:219618-247013 GCA_010277015.1 Poeciliopsis turrubarensis
AAAAGCACACCTCGTTCTGGCTCCAAAACCTTTTTTTTTTTTTTTTTAAAAAGTGTTTACTGGAAAACAAGTATTTTTAACTGCTGCCTTGACCCACAGCCAGAACTAAGACGGAATGGTTTGGTTCAAAGTGTGTTTGTGTGCACTCATCAGTTTGGAGTGTTGCTATTTAACAAGATGCAGATACGGTTACGTAGATGCGGAACACGACAAGGTGCCAAGTCTGTGGATAAAATGATTGAATCAAATGGAATCTGAAATTGTTGTTTTTTTTTTCTTGTCTTTCCTGCAGACGGGGACTGGGAGAGCCAGGTGAACCAACATGTAGGTCAAAGCAGATTACAGGAAAGGAGGGGGGCCACACACTGGAGGCAGCAAACATGAAGCAGAGATTGGAAATAGTGGGAACAGATACACCGGAGAAATGAGTTCTGTGGTGAAGAGAGGTCATTTCAAACTTTTGGACGAGAAAGCAAAACCGGTGAGTTATTTTCATTCTCTTCTTTCTTTCTGCCTCTGGATAATAATACCTGTCGGTGTCTTGTAGTGTTTTCCCTCCGTCCTCCTGCTCTCCTCACCTCCTCCTCCTCGCTGCACGCGCCCTCTCCTCCCTGCCCGTCAGGGGAGACTCTCTCGCGCGCCCTGGGGATTGGCAGTCAGCAACAGGCCTGGTCTCTGTCGCTATGGAAACTGGGCCGGCTTAACGCTAGCCCCGACAGTGAAACACTAGCGTACACCTGTGGCAGGTGTGCGCGCAGGCATGTGTGTGTGTGTCCACATCCGAAATAGGTGCTATGCTCAGAAACGGGTGTTCAGGTTGGTAGGGGAGCCACGGGGGTCCACGGTGTTTACGTTCATGTCCACAAGCAACAAAAAACAAAACAGAAGTACTGACCCAGGAATACTTTCTACATTGGAGAAAAGTAAGAAGCAATAGCAGTGGTTGCTGCTTTAGCAACTTCCTCTATACGCGTGATGTCCCAAAGGAGCAGTACTATGTAAAATCAGCTTGTTTTGAGCTCTACATCACCCTCTTATGTTATCCCCTCATCAAAAACAAAGCTGGAGAGTTGCTTTGATTTTTTTTCATGCATGCTCGAGAAATCCTATAATCTCCCGTGACAACCATTCAGCTGTGCTAAACTCCTGGATGGACCTAGCTCCGCATTCGAGCACAAAACTCTTCGTGGAGCTGCAGTTTCCGAGCTTCTGCCTCACAGAGAGGCCCTCCCCCACTGAGCTCCTTCAGACTAGCCAACAGCAATTAGCAAACACCTGGTGTAACTGAGAATCTGCTGATCTCATTATAGGAACTACTTGTGAGTGCTACACAGGTAAAAAAAAAAAAAAAAAAAAGTTGTTAAATGCCTCATAGAGGGGCAATGTTGTGATGATTTCCTGAAGGTGGAGTTAAAGGTGTTAAATTCCAAAGTCAAATGTATTTTGATGTCCCTTTAACAAACAAACTCTGGGACGGTTTCCAAGTTTAAAGGATGAAAGAGAGCATATTCAGCTCCAGCAAAAGCTCAGCCAATAGTATTTACACTACCAATTAAAGTATTTACACTACAAACTCAACCAAAAATACTTTTAATTTTGTGTTTTTGGAGTCATATTGCAGTCAACAATTATGAAACAAGCAATATAAATCAAAATGTTGTCAAATGCTGTCAACAAAAATCAACAAGGAGATGCACTGATGCAAGTTGTTATTAATTAAAGGCAGCAATTAACATCTAGGGGTTTTAACGTCCATTTAAATAAAGTCAGTGTTTCAGCAGTTTTGTAGTGATATGGAAGTTTATTCCAGATTTAGAGCATTAAAACAGAATTTACTTCTCAACATTTGGTTCTGGGGATGCAGGAAAGTATTCCCTCTGACGTCATGCGGCGTTGCGTTTAGGCTTTTGAATGCACGATGAATTTAAACTGTTGAAATGGGACAAAATACAAAATGTTTCCACAGCAAAATGTGGCAAAGAAGAAGCACTGTGAAGCCTTCCCATCCGGTTTAAAATGCAACGCCGCACACCCAACCTTCAGAAGTGCAAACAAATGACTAACGGGGAACGGCTACAACTGGTGAGAAGAACCGGAGGACAAGATTAGAAGTGTCGGGGTGGAACGGGGGGAGAATGATGGAGGAAAGGAGAGGGGGGGGGGGGGGGGGCGGGCGAGCGGACGGAGACGGGCGGCATAGCCGTCCTTTGTGGAGTGCAGAAAGGTCAATTATACAGTTTACAGGCCGCCGCCGCCGAACACAACCACACACTCCACACACACACACACACAGAGCCTAGTACGCAAACGGAGGCTTGGATTTCATTATCCGGCTGCCAACCTGCCCGTCTGTTTGCGCGAATGAGATGTTATCTACCTCATTTTGTTCACGCACAAAAAGAGCAACAACTGAAAAACCAAAATATTCTAGTTTTCATGCGGCAACAGGAGAGAGGGAGGGGGAAAAAAAAAGAAAGAAAGAGAAACGGGACTCCAACCAACGCTGGGCTCTGCCAAAGTGAAGAGATCAATGGCGGGATGGTGACCGAGGACAGCAGAGATGAAAGAGAGAACAGAGTGATGAGAGGATGAGCACATGCACAGTGGGGTAGTCTCCCATGGTAACCGTCTGTTGCTGAATATCATAAATATTCATACGAGGAAAAGAGGGAGCGGCCTATGCCACATTCATGCCATTTCCAATGAAGCGCATTTTAATTAGGCGGAGAGAGAGAGGGGGTTCGTTTTTTATCAATTACTGGGGTTTCAATAATAGATATTTGAATTAAGGGGAGGGAAAGGCAGACAGACGGAGACTAATTGAACAGGAAGGATTGGTTTCTGGAATATTTGCAAAAAAAGGAAAAAAAAAAAGTTTCTTACCAGAGTTTGTAAGGCTCGAGCTGACCGGTGGACATGCAGATGGATTTGGATTGGGAATTATTCTAATTTGCTTCCTGTTAGTGAATAAAATGTTGCCATTTGTTTCAGTCTCGATGTACTAAATATAAAAGGTACTTCTAAAGGAGCACACATTGTTGTTAAAAGTGTGAATTAATGGGTCATTTTGGCATAACTTCTTTATGTTTCTGTGCGAATTTTGACATTTTTGTGGAAATTGGTTTAATTATGCATTAATTTGCCTAAAACCATCTCAGTGCACCTCAAATTGTGCCAACGCAGTTGAATTCTCCAACGTGTTTAAAGGTGATCTGTCTACCTTTCCCTATTATGCCAAATACGTTTGCTATTTATTTATTTATTTATTTTTTTTACAATTCATTCTTAAATGATGAGATGTTAGTCTGGTCATTTCTGCCTGTTTTGAGCCAATCCAGGGCCTCTTGTCACTTTCAATCCAGGTAAGCCACGCCCCCGATTCAAAATTGACACTCACATGTGAAATCGGCTGGAAATGGAGGCACAATTAGATGTTTTTGAAATGCAGAAGTGGAGCCTGCTGCACAACCAACAAGAGTGCAGAAAGTGGTCCCTCGATGGTAAGTCAACAACAAAATATTTGTTTTTTTATTTTGTCCAGCAGCCATTGTACAGAGCGTTAAAGCACTGATACCAGCTGACCAAATGTGTTGGAGCTTTGCTTGGGTTGCTAGGTGACAGGATGCTAGATTTGTCACTTGTTGATTTTTTTGATAAAAAGTCACTGAACATAGCTAAAGTTGAATTCCTCTGTTCACCCCCACATATAGCCACGCCTTCTTGCATCTCTTTGCTCCGCCCACTTTGCTGGAATGTTTCAACATTTGTCGGGGGTTAGACTTTCACAGGAGGGTTACTTTAAAGTGTCAGCTACACTTTGAAGAAACTTGTAGCCTGTCCTGAAAAAGAAAACTAATAAATGAAGAGAAAAACATAAATGAATACTCGTGCTTAAATATGATCTGCATTCAGATTTTGATAAATCTAAAGTAAAGCGGAGCTGGACTGTCTTTGCCTTACAGTATTCAATATTTACACACTCAGGTGTAACTCATTCCTTCATCTGTGTTATTTTCCTCTTATGGACAATGTTTCTATTACAAACGTCCGCTGAAAAAGGACTAGTCCCTCTTGCACACATACAAACAAAAAAGTCACAGATTTCCATATTGCTGGGCGTCCTTTTAATTTCTACCATCTGATATTTCATATTAATGAGAGTTGGATGGGACTGCTTGATGTGGCAGAACCTTCAGACTCTGTTGCAGAGGGATTTGTTGCTTACCTTGGACCGAAGGACACACACACACACTACCGGAGTGCTGCTGAAGCGTGATGGACATTGACCTTGTGCTGAAGGTTGCACCATTCCCAACGACAAGCGTTTACTAATCTTGGCCTGGTGCCAGCCCGTGGCCCAGTTTTTCCTCCGTACATTTCTTCTCGTGTCAAGCATCAAGACTTATAGATTCCCTCTTGTGTATTTCCTGTTTACCTTAGCGCCAATGTGTTTCGAATCTCGTCTTCAATATTCTTCTTTCTGCCCTTCGAATGAGATAATATATGAATGACGGCACGGAAAAAAAAGCTGCATTCTACAAAAACTACGTGCATGTCACTTCAAGATATTATTGTAAAATAATATTACTGTATAAGAATAAAGAATGCTGTGGAAAAATATGACTTGTAATACTTTGTAAATCGATTTTTGCTTTTGAAATATATATGAAAACAAAAAAAGCAGCAGGAAAAGCCGGCGAAACTTGTGGTTGTGGCGGATTGTGCATCACTAATGACGCTCAGAGATGGGTGGAATATTTTTCCGTCCCAGATTTCTTCTGGTTTTGTGTTAAATGTCCAAGGTCTTCAAATCAATTTTAATAAAAGACAAAATAGCCTCAAAAAGTACTGTGGTTTATTTTATTTTGCTACAAGTAATCAAATGAAATTCATCCAAGTAAATCAAGCTTGTTAAATTGAAATGCTAAACAAATGTGACTAAATTAAGTTGACAAACTTAATTTGATTACATTTAGCAAATTATCTGTATTTTTTTTTAAGTTGGAGCTCCAATTTTTTTCCCCCAGTGTACACATGGAGATAAGCCCGCTACATACTTATGTCTTACATCTGCACATAAACATGTTACATTACATAACCATGCTGCATACACACCTTGCATAGACAAAGAGGCATATGTTTTGACACAAATGGTACCCCATACAGGTCCACCTCTTTCCAGTGGTCTTGTCTTCCATGCCAGAACTTAAATCTCAATGAGCTGCCAGTCATTTTGTTGAAGGTGACCTTCATTCTCTAGTGAACACATGTTAGCGCTAAAAAAAACCATCAGAGGTTGCTAATTTGATCAATTCTCCTAGAATTGACATAAATCTCTCCACAGCGATGATAGACCCTGAGAAGCAGTGATTGGTGCTTGGTGGCAGTCGTTCGTTGCACAAACAATTATACGCTTTGAGGTGTATTTGCTCTTTCACATGGAGTCCGGTTGGTTTAAACCGTTTTCCTCCCCAAATTTAATAAATAAAATAATTTGAAAACAGTTTTTTTTTTTTAATGTAAAAAATATTTTCTCAGGTTACATTTGTCTGATTTTACAACTTCCTTAATTATTTGAACACTCGCGTGTGACGGACTCAAATAAGAAGCAAAATAAAAGTCGCAACATTTTCTCATCTCCACACGGTCCAGCATTTCTGCTCGCTTCTTCTTCTACCTCTCCCACTCTTTTCGGTCGCACGAGCTCTCGGTCAACGACACAGCCGCGCGCACAGCTTGCTTCCTGATTGGCAAGCCGCCTCGTCCAATTGGGTGAAAGGGAGCCGCCTCTCGGCGGCGCGGCGGCCAACCGGCGCGCGCGGGAGGCGGGGCTTATGCAAATGTGTTGGCAAGGGAGACCCAGCGGTTCATTCATCTTCTTCCACGGAGAGAGAACGGATAGAGAGAGCTGAGTGAACTCGGGAGTCAGCTTTACATGAGGGACGAACCGTTCGGGAGGAAAATACTGCCGTGACGTCGAGCCGGGAAGCACTTTCCTCGCGTCAGAAGGAGCTGAATTTTTCCCTCAAACACAACAGGGTAAGTGGAGGTCATTTCCCTCCCCTCCATCCTCTGTTCTCATGGTCTGCTTTCGCTGCGCCGTTATTGTGGAGCCACTGGATGCGGGGAGGAACAGAAACAATGAACCAAATTAGCTTTTATCCGTTAGCTGACAGAACAAGTGATAAAAGAGGAATGGTTTCCCTAAAGCATAGTCTTCTGTTACGTTACGTATCTCTGAGAATGAGTCAGTTGGCGTCTCAGCTGTACTTGTTGAGCAGGTGAGCTCAGTGTTTTCCTGGAGGGCACTTTGAACTGACATTTTGGTGAGCACATCTGCTTTCATTAAAAAAAAAAAAAAAAAAAAAAAAAAAGGTATTCTGCAGACCTGGTGACTCACACACATATACATATAAATATGCATATAAATTATTTGTGTTTCATTTCAGGAGAACAGTGTGTTTTTGCTAAATGCAAGATGTCCTTCATGCTGTGGGAGGAATGAAATAATAAACAGGAGGAGAACAGGAACACGTCTGCATCTAATCTGCTCATGCAGAAGATAAATATGGTAGGAGGATGTAAATGGATGCCTGAGTAGCTGGTTATCTTAACATAATAGCTGCAGCAGGAATCAGGGTGCACGTCCTGCAGTCTGTGGTTGTAAATCCTGACGATTGTGCCTTTTAAATTCCTTCTCTTTTTTTTTCTGCAGCTATGTCACGCTACAACTAAAAGCCTGACTGTGTTTTATTGGGATTTTATGTAACAAAGCAGAGCAGGAAAGGACAGTGATGTATTATATACATATTAATGTGGGACCTCAGTGGCTTCCTTTGCTTTTTTTTGTGTGTGTGCATGTGTGTGTGTGTGTTTTACTTGCCTTGAATCACAAATTCTCTTAGTCTGCGTAACAATTGCCAGTACTGAGCTTGTGGAAGTAGGTCTGCTGTAACTTTTGTCTGATACGGTATGTAGGACAGCACTGCAGCTGCTTTATGGTTGTTATTCTCTGCTTTCAACTCAAGCTTTTTCTCAAGTGCTGCTGAGCAATTACAGTCCTGCATTTTGGAACCGACGGACGCCCGGCTACCGCTGATTCATTTTGGGGTCACAGCTTTGCGCTAAGAGGGCTAGCACTGTAATCATGACCCATTTTTTATTTATTTATTTATTTTTTAACTACATGCTTTTCATCTGCGAAAGTCTGTACTGTCTTATCTTTTGTGACCCGCATAAATAAATTAATTTCATATTGCAGTGAGGTTTGACATAATAAACAAAACAGTAAAAAAAAAAACAAACACACAACCTTTAATTTCAGTACATTTGTTCAACGGGGGAAATATATTTTGCTAGTGATATATTAAAAATAAATATAAAAAAACCCCAAATGTAATAAATAAATACACTTTTTGACATTGCTGTCCAGCTCATTAGCTAAAAGCTAAAAGAAATCCGCGTGCATCAACAGAGTGCCAAGCCTCTACGACAACTGCTTGATGCCATCTATATGCCGTTTTGTTGTTTTGATACCAAAAAACATCCAGACTTGGTCTTTGTTGTACCACCACAAATGTGAACATATAGAGCTTTTTTTAGACTGTAAGATTTTTACTAGAACCCTTTGCTTATGTCAGATGAGCGAGAGGCATATTCCACACATAGCAACACGTAACTATCATAGATACAGGAAAACAAATATATTTTTATGCATTTTAGCCTGACTTTCATCCACATGAAAAACTCTAATATCACTTAGAACTAATATTTATAAATACTCAGACCAAAGTGGAGATTTGAGAAAACTCTGTTTTTGTGTTTGTATGTGTACGTGGGAAAACAGAGATTTAATGCATTACACTTGGTGACAATTCACCAATATGTTCATGTATTGCCTTTGATATGATTCCCAATTGGCATCGTCTGGTGCTTTACCAATTTTACATCCTGATAATATAATTGAAAGTAGTTCAGGCTACAAATGAACCTCCTCGGGTCAAGTTTAATTCCTAACAGGAAGTCCTGGTTGTTTTGAAGCAATCTGATTGGCTAGCATAGGCTGTAGCTGTGCGCTACACTGCCTCCTCTGGGTTTGGCATGTTTAAAGCAACGCTCAGCGGTGTATTTGTGTGAGTTCATTCAACGTAAACTTCTCTGATGGCGTGGGCGGCCACATTCGAAGGTCTGGCGAACCGTGTCAGAGTACATGATTAAAAAGTACATTACATGGCAACCCGATGGGCTTTGTCAGAAAACTGAAAGTAGGTTCTAATTGGGTATTTCAGCAGGATAACGATTAAGAAATATCAACACAAACATTATTTGAGGCAAAATTTAATTGACCATCACAGACCCCAGATTTACATTAAATCCTCTATTAAAACTCCATGAAGCGTATGCTGAGAAGACGATAGGACCCAGCTCTCTTGACCAGTTAAAGGTATTGGAATAGTCAAAGACTACACTTTATTTGTTGTCAACAGCATATTATCTATTGGCGCGATCATACCAGCACTGTTCAGTCCGCTTTAATTCAAATCTAGTTAGTTTGCCGAGAAAGCCCAAACTAACTAGATTTGGGCTAGTTAGTTTGGGGAGGTGTGAAAGCACAGTCAAATTCTGTTACGGACCAATGAAGTGAACACTAGTCTGCTTAAAAACTTGATTTGGAATAAAGTGAACTCTGGTGTGGTTCGAATTTCATATGTGGATGCAAGCAGACTCCAAATGCGGGAAGTGAACTATTGTGCAGAGCATTCTGGGTAAATAGAACCCAGACAAACACAAGAGTCCAGGCTTGAGATACAGCTCTTGGTCTTTTACCAAAGACAAAAGAGAAATCCTACAACCGCTAATATCCAACACTACTTTATTTTTGATTACATTTTGCGAAGAAAGAAGTTGTTTTAATGTCTTCTTTGGAGGTTTTTGTGTCATTTCGTGCAGTAGCTCTTGGTGTAGCGCCACCACACCGAGGGGTTAAACAGGTTTTTATATTAGTTCGGATCATTTGACACAGTGCAGTGTGGCGACCAGATGTTGCAATTTTGGTCCCCAATAAAACCAAGTCTGCCAGGCTATCAGGTGTGAAAACCCTCGAGGTCTTCGCTGAATAAATGATCAAACAAGAAAGACTTTAATCACTTCAGTGTTTAGAGATGTTCTTGTCGCTCCATTGCTATGTCCAACAGCGTGTGGAAAGAAGCTGCAGCTGACCGAGCAGCAGGTCAGTGAATGTTACTGTATCCACATCCTGGGAAGCTTGGAAAGATTTATTGATCCATGCACAGTGCAATAATACCAACGTAAAGCAACATGTTAACTGCTACTGTTATTCCTGTGTGTGTGTGTGTGTGTGTGCGTACGTGGGCGTGTACGTGTTTTTGAAATGTTTTTCAGCCTCACATGAAGGATGCTGTGTTCCTATAACACACTCGTTTTGTTTCGTTTTTTCCTCTTCCCATGCATCATTTCCATTTTGGTAATAAGCCATGTGGCCAGGTGTACTGCTCATCTGTCTCATGCATCACCGACTCGGTGTGTGTGCACATTGTCCAATGTACGTCTTTGTGTTTGAAGCAGGGCGGCTTTCATGATGCACACACACCTCTTGACTGATTGATTCATCCATTCTTGTCACATGCTTTATTACCCAGGAAGAGAGATGATTGAATATAGAGACGTGTGGTTGTTGTGTGTGTGTGTGTGTGTGTTCGCAAACGGGCTGATTGTGGTTGAGCACCAATAAAAGAATCCAGAGTGAGGAAGTTTTGTTGGATCAGTGTTGGGTAACTAGTGAACGCTTACAGATGTTAAAACTCAAGGTCCTTCATTCAGCTGAAGATGCCACACAGAAACTGTGGTTGAAGGATGGTAAAACTAGCTTTTTCCTCAAACATACAGTGTATGTGGAAATATTTGTGGCTGAACGATGTGGCATATCTTTCTAAAATATTAGAAAGACGTGCCCTACAGGTGCACCGATAGATTGGTGATATTCCAAAAGTAAGAGAAATGGGACACGATTTATTTAATTTTAGGAGGTCAGTGATTGGCCGACACTTACACGATTAATCTATCTAATCAACCAACATTGTCTACCTCCATCAAGGTCTGGAAACCAACCACTGTCTCCTTTTGTTCTGCTGTTAGAGAGGGTTGATTGATAGACCTGCCAACCAGGTAACGTCTGTGCGGTTAACAATAGTCACTGTTGTCAAGTTCGAGGTCCCGATTGAACCGAGTCTACTGGATAATTAGGTGCGAAAACACACATGAACAAAATATCTGTCCATAGCACATAAAACATACCATCACCTGTCCAGGTTCCAAAGTCCAAGGTGAAAGCAAGTTCACAAAAGCTATTATTTACACACTAAAATCCGTTGAGTTAATACCAAAATGACCTAATTTGGGTTATTTTGGCTGAAGGGTTTGGTTTTCAGCTCTCAAAGTGATTAAAGTGACTAATATTCTGGCAAAATACCAGAATAACTCCCAAATGTTGCTTTGTCAAGAACTCCAGACAAATGATTGAATTTAGTTTGCAAAATTTCTGCCTGGCTACACACTATAAAAGTCTTCCAGTCTATTTTACCTTTAAAACCAATTATTTTTTGAAAGCCTAAATGTTTTCTACCTCAAAGCTACACAGAAAAGGTTTGTAGACAAAAAGATGGATGCGCTGGAATGCACCAATCGAAGTCCAGACTGAGTTTATTTACAACTGACCACATGTGAGGACAGATATACATTTTTTTGCTCTTTGATTTAATTCAAGATGGCATTAAAATTGTCTTAAAAAGTCTTAAATTTGACTTGCTAAAACCTGCAGATACCCCGTTTTCCCAAAAGGGTACTTGGAGTTGATACATTTTCTTGAGCGTAGTTTATCTAGGAGACAGTTTTGCTCCAGTGAACGTCAGTGTGTTTTAGGAACAGATATGTGCAGATTTGAGCAGGTTCTGCAGGTGTGTTAGGACTCAGCCAGAAAGGGAATATGCTACAGTAATAGCAGTGAATAAAACCCTGGGGTGAATCAGTGATATTTTAAACGTAGAGTCTCCAGGAGACTGACTCATGAGGACACGTTGCCGTTTTGTGCCCCTTGTTTCTCCCCTGGCTCAACATGCCGCTTCATCTTAAGTGAGCATTCGAACTGCACCGGAGGGAGCAGTGTTTCTATAGCGATGCATCCGTCCTGAATGAGTCTGCTGGGAGGTGTATGCAAATTAAGGTGGTATAAAAACTAACAAGAACCATGTTAACACTTCATCCCTTATTTTCTACTGATTTCCACTCATTCCAGTGCAGCTTAACTGCTGTTTCTCTACACTAAATCACAGTTGGCATAAACACAAAAAGGTCTTTCTTGTCTAGTTGGCAGGATTGCTTCGTGTACTAAAATTAGGCTGTGACTTTAACTGGTTGACATCATAGCTTTTAAAGAAAAGCCAATGAAACATGTGATTCAGGGAAATGATGATACCTCACCGCCCATTTGTGTTGTTATTCTTCAAATGATCTTTTTTACATTTTGACTCAAAACTTCGTCTCATCTCTTAGACCAGGGGTGCCCAAAGTCGGTCCTCGGGGGGCCGGCATCCTGCATGTTTCAGTTCTCTCCCTGGTTTAACACACCTGGATCAAATGAACAAAAGAAAAACTGACATGCTGAAAAGGTCTGCTGTCACCAGGGAGAGAACTAAAACATGCGGGATGCCGGCCCTCTAGGACCGACTTTGGGCACCCCTGTCTTAGATGTTGATTTCAAAAAGTTTTTGTTCATCGAAGAATTAAGATAAGACACAAACCTTTTATAATGGTCTAAAGACAGGCTAGTCATGGTAGCTAGTAGCTAGCTAGCTTGTTGAGTCCTTTTAGCCACTTTTTAAGCTTTTAGTCAAAAATTTTGCCTGTGTTAATGCTGATGGGACCATATTTTCCAAAAATTAATTCCTTGAATCAAAATTAAAAACTGTCTTCGTACTTACAATCACACCTAACAGCTGTAAACACAGGATCCCAGTGTTTTTTAGGGAATACGAAGCCTCTGCAATGATCTTTTTCTTTTATGAGATTACATATTTAACCACCAGTTAACCACCAGTTGGCAGCAGAGTCCCCAACTTTACCTTTAATAAATGATATTAGCTATCTTTATAGATAAATAAGGGCTACTATTGTGATATTGTGACAAAAACTACATCAAAATGCAAAATGCTCTGAAAGAGAACAGTTTTCCAAAATAATTTTGAGCAGTTGTTTGGGTCCTACGTGTGACTTTCTCTTTAGAGAAGGTTAACGTTTACATCCTGTTCGTTGTTACCTCTCTGGTAAACTAAATGGTTGTTTCACAGGCCTATTTAAGGAATGTGGGCTGTATTGAAATTCAAAAATTTTGCAAGCCTGAGCTGAGGAATTCCACTGAACAGAGATTTGTTAAAACACACTTTCTCATTTTTCGGGTATCTGCTCTCGTTGTGGAATTACAAAAAGGAAACATTGTGTTGCTTTTACGGCATTAAGACCTCCATAGACTAAAAACAGGCACAAAAACACAATATGTGGTTTAGATTGTTCAGCGCTGATCCTTACTCTGTATAAAAGAAATTCAATACGAAAACGATATCAAAACACTATGAAATTCTCTTCTGGCCTCACGTCATTCTCATGAACTCTGACATCCAGTATCATTCTTTCTTGTGAGCTGGATGCATCGTCACTCCCCTGGCAACTGGGGTTGTCAAAAAGAATCAATAGTCACATAATAATCAACACAAAACCTTTCGATCTATTTAGATATTCATTGGAGTCGAGGCCGATGCCTGCAGTGCCATCCACTCCAGTTGTTACACAACTTGGCACAGCTTGACTTCAGACCAGCAGCCTGCTGCTCTCTCACTGTCAGCTCAGCACAGGAGCACTGGTTTTCATTAACGCCTAACTGCTCCACTGGTGCTGTGTTATTGTCACACTCTGGAGCTAGTCATACACTACGACCCGTCTTAGAAAATCCTTCCTTCATTCAGAAGATTAAAATGGAGGACATTGGTGTAATACTTGCTCACCCTTTACATATGAATCAAAACTGTCCACAGATGTTAGGACTGAAATTATAAATCATCTTAGGAAAAAAAGACTTATCATTCAGTTGAATGAGTGAAATAAGGATTTCGAAACGTCAACCGGATGTGGCCACTGGCGCAAACTTCAAAGAAGACGACCACAGGAAGTGGTAGGAGGATGATGGCGAGACGTGTCTTTTAACTTATCGCGTGACCAAACTTATTAGACTTTTTTATTAATACTGCAAAAGTGAAATTGTGTTTTTTCGACCTTAGCGGAATATTAGTTTTGCGCACACATACATGGTATTCATTATTACTTCAGCGAACAGTGCGCTGCTGCGAGACGTCGTCGTTCACTGTTCACACAGAAGTCTCATTGCAGTCTGGTTTAACCGGTCACTGGAACGAACACACACACAAAAAATCTCATTTCAGCAAAAAGCATTGATATTAAGCATCAACACCTGCTGTGTGAATGTAGTCATTGACACTCACTGCAAGAGTCATTGCTAAATGTTCAAGCATAATTATAGAAAGTTGAGTCGAAGAAACAAATGTAGTTGGAAAAGATGGACCAGCAAGAAGGTTTGTCAAGCAAAATCAATTCACGGAAAACCTGGAACTAATGGCAGACAACGAGACATAGGGAGTATGTGAACGTTTGTGATTGTAAATTCCTCTGTATTGTTCTCCAAGCTCCTTCTGATCCCTTTAGCCTGTATTAATCACAGGACATGACAGGTTCTCATGCTGGGCTGCCTGATCTTCTTAAGGTCATGTTCTAATCGCCCCTGCTGTCCACTGCAGTCTCTTACTCTCTACATCATTTCTCAAACATGTGTACATTAGATGCAAGCCATTCATATGGCCTTATTTAAGACTTCATTAAGTTTTCGTAGGTATTTTATTCAAATAAATGTTAAAGTTTGGTACAATGAGATAAAAAGAAGCACCATATCTGGTGAAGCATGATCCTTTAATAAATCTTGTCGTAATATTTTGGGTTTTTTAAAATATTTTTAGAGATGCTTCATGTTGCAAGCAGTTTTCAGTTTGTCGAGTTTGATTCAAGGTTTACGCCTTTTATATCACAAGTACAGAGCTCTCGGCGTGAAGCAGCGGAGCCGTGTAAACGTACTTTCCCTTCAGTCATCAGTATTTCGGTGTGAACTCGTATCGCATCCATAAATCAGGCGGCTTGTTGTTGGCCGTGAGCCTCGGTCTCTGACGGCTGGCGGTTTGTTTCTGTCAGTTCGCTGAGCTGCCCCAATAATGTTTTCACTTACTGTTTATTCACATAACAATAAGGAGCCCCTGTTTTAGGTTTTCATTACTTCTTTTACCCTCTGTTTCACAAACCTTCACACACATACCCGCACACACACGCACTGTACTTCGCAGGGTAGTAGATAGCAGAGCTGGTTTTGGACTAGTGTGTTATCGATTGTCCCCATATCACGTCTGTTGTCCTTTTTCCACTCTGAAGAGACGACACAAACTCCGGCCTGCACAGTCACCAGCTCTACGGGACGCCCCGCTTCCCATTTTTGCGCTCTTTCCAACTCAATTACAGCTTTTGCCAGCTAATCATTTTCCCTTGCAGAGACAGCAACACGTTTCTCCCTCTGGGACACGTTCAGCCAAAGCCGCATCCCATCGTAGTTATAGTGTGCTCAACATTTTGGTCCTCAATACAGTGGAAATTAGCAAATCCACACTGTATACTGCATGAGATTACAGTTGAGAGGATCTTTGTAAAACATTACAGTACAGGGTTCTAATCTGGAATGTTTCATATTAACCGATTTATTCTTTCATTTCGATTTTTTCTGTCTGAGCATTTTTAAGATCGTAACAAAATTATGTAGAAGGAGCCAAACTTTCTTAAAAACCATTGGCAATAAAACCTTGTTGGTTTCTTATCATTGCTGCCCAGCTTTTTTTTTTTTTTTTTTCTTAAGCTTCCATTTATAATAGTTTATCTCTAGTGGTGAGCTCTAACTTTTTGGGATTGGGAATCCTCCTAACTAATACCCTAATGTTTAGCTCACTTCACAGATTTTCTATCAATTTCAAGTTGGGACTGGCAGGTCTCCTTCCAAACTTTAATATTACTTTCATTCAGACAAAACAAACGGGAAAGCGAAATAAGACTTTTATGGTAATGAATAATTTTGTACTTGCATAAAAAAGAGAATCATTTTTAAAGCTGAATAATTAAAGTACACGCATTTGAATTATTAATACCATGTTTTATTATTCAACAATTCCTGTCAAGCCATGGATTCTTTTCCATGTCGTCCTTTTCTGCTGCATTAGTTTCAGTACATTCTCAAACTTAGATTTTGTTCATCTTGCTTTGAATCAGTAGAAGAGTTAAACTTAGAACTTGCGAGGTTAACTCGGGTGACCAGTGAAAACCATCGATTTTGGGTTCGACGGAGTGATAAAATTCTGCATCCCGTCAGAATTTTATCACCTGAAAAAACTCCTGATGGTGTTTGGTTCTCCACAACAATACTGAAACTGATGGAGGTGCAGAAAGAATATGAAGAAAAGTTCCATCAGTTGTGAGAAAATGTCCAAACTTGCATTTGTGTGGATGAAAATGAAACATCAGAAAAGCCTTTTGATAAGGAGTAACATTTTCGGTTTTCCAAAATGGCGTATTACAGAAAAATAAAACAATATACATTATTTTTTGGAGGAAATTCCAGGTGAACCTCAAAAGGGGGAACTACTAACAGTTCAGTCAGGCACAAAATTGAATGTCAAGAACAATACTCCACAGTCACAACGGCTTTACAATGATTGGCTGTGAGAAACTAGGTGAACCGTGACATAATCAATGAACATTTTAATCAGTTGGGTTGTCTTTTGTCTGGTTACTTTGCCAATTTGCAGAGACGTCTACACAGTATCAGCAAATTAAACGAGATATTTCAGATTAAAAGCGTTTTTCTTGCAGTGCTGATAACGACCACAGTTTCAAAACTCGAAAGAGGGAAATGTGGATAATTCTGAACAAATTTAGCGTCTTCTGAGGGAGTTCTTGTCAACAACTTACAGACTGTGAACTTTTTATTTCATAAAAACTGTGTATTTATCAGGCTACGTGATCAAGTCTAAGTTGTCAAAGGAGATTTTCAATAGATTTTTCTAGACAGTTGTCAATAAAAAAGACCTGACATATTCTCCTTACATAACCTAAGCGGAGAGTAAAACTGGATTCCCATTTCCGTTTGCGTCTGTGTATACTTTATCTAGAAGCGACGTTGACATGTACAGCGTGTGATGAAGCATCCATGCATCAAAATGCGAGTCTCAAGTTTTGTACTGTTGTCACGACACAACAGAAGGTATGATCTGCTTCGTCAAGCACTGAACATTTCTGATCACTGTCTCTCCGTCAAGGGAGACACTCCGGTGTGAACAGACACATCAGCACACATTAGATCAGAGCACTATGACACTGATTAAAGGTTTCACTTCCAGAACTGTCACAGAACAAACTCAGCCTTCTGTCCAGACCATCCGTCTGACTAAAAGTTTGTTGAAAAGACAGGAAAGATGACACTGCCTTCTGTCTAAACAGCATTTAGATGGAGGTGGAAAGAGAAATGTGAACAGGCCTCCAGACAAAGATCTATTACCGAGATGTAACTGTATTTGAGAACGTGATGGAGGTGATATTGAGCAAGACGGAGAGTTTGGAATAATGATTTGATTCGTACATTGCACAGTGATTGGACATACGCAGGTGTGCCAAGAAATATGTTTGGTACCAGTCTGAGTAATTCAAGATTGGGAATTTGTAGAAACCAAGTCCCAGATCAGCACTTTATTTAATGATGTGTACATGCAATAAAATAATTTACAAAAAAACACAAGCAGTTTCAGAGAACATGTATTTCTAAATGAACGTACCATAACGGTGGACGTATTTGAAAATATCTGGTAGAAATCTGTTGCTTTGGGATGTACATGTACCAAACAACTGTAGCGCTGTTTCATACTTTTAACACTTGCAGAAGGCCTCCTATAACTGACTGTACAATGAAACATTCCTCAACTTTAAAAAGTGACAGAAACAAAGCAGAAAGGACTCCCAGCTAAAGACAAAGATGTACAACTTCAGATATTTCACAGAGACATTAACTTGTGGAAAAGCCTTACGGAAGCTTTCTATAATAGCAGGAAGTACGATGGCCACTGTAAGAAAGGCTGACAGTATGCAGAAGGCCAAACCTTTTGCGAGGTAACACTAAAGAAATAAGAATTCCTGTGCCCCCCTGGGGGCTCCATATAAAAGGGGCTAGTAGGCTAGAAATCTGGCACTTTGCCTACTTATGAGGTGTGAACATTTTAATCTCTAAAAATTTAAGAAATGTTGGATTAAGAAAGCAGCTTTTCTATTAACCGTATGGCTTTGGCCATTCATTTTCAAGTGCCAAGTTTCTTGTAGTATCTGTTGCAGCCGTCCAATGTGGAAATAAAAGTATTGGAGAATTGCAGAGCAGCTGTCCTGGTATTCAACACTTTGATTTCCACTTGTCCCCCGCTAAACGCATCCTTAAGTAATCCACGGCGCAGGCATTCCAACATGCTTCAGCCTCTCGCCCCGTCAGCTTTGTTTCCGTCAAGCTGGCCTGACAAACACATGCGTGGTGACACACATGAAGTCCCCCCCCCCCCCCCACGCATTTACAGCTCGGCTTTCCACCCAGGGTTATACTCTCAGCGTGACGGCTGGAATGTCCATGCATTACGCTCCCTTCACACTCAACAAGAAACTCGTCTGTCTTCTCCTTCGGCAGTGCCAAACCGGACTGAGCTGGCATCCTGCTTGCATCTTCTGTTTCCATAACACAAAACCTGCACCTTACCCTTTATTGTTTCCTGAAGTAGTTACAGCGAGCATCGTAACTGGCGTGTGCGTGTATGTGAGTGTGTGTAGGTGTTTTTGACATGAACGGCATGTCAAAGACGTCATTGCGCACAGCAGCAACAGCATGCTGTCGAGTCAATCGATGGTTTTAGTGAGCAGCGCTCTCACAGCTCTACATTTCACTTAAGAGAGAAAGGATAAAGAATCATGGGGCTCCATCATTCTCATGTTATTTGTAAGTGATTGTTATGTTCAAATTAGTGGGAAAAAAAGGGTACGATGAGACTGTTGTGTGTGTAGAAGTTCCAGAAGACAGAATCCAGCAGAAGGAAAAACAGCTGATGTTTAATTGAAAGAAAGAATCTGAGTAGTTCAGGTTAGAGTCTACATCCATGTGTTGTTCAGTTTCTCTGTGCCTTTTTTCCCCCTTCTCTATGCTTGGCATGCTCTCCATGTGCACACCTTCACCTTTTTGTTTGCACTCTGATAAGCTCTAGCTCCTCCAGGGCAGCCGAAGCGATATGCTGAGGAAGGCTGTTCATCTGGCTTGTCAAAGCCTCACCTCAGCTGGCCCAATGAGATCGGGCCATGATGGTTATCGCTGCATAAACCCTGACACCAGAGAGTCAGGCCTCACTAAGACGAGCTGTCAGAAAGTCGACAACTCTACTGGGGAAGGGGTTTAGTGGATTAAAAGGTTGCTTGTTCTGCTAATGAGAACAATCCTTCAGAATGACTTTCCGGTGTCGGATATAATCGGTCTGATATGATGGGCTTTACTTCCTCAAAAAGTTCTATTTCCTTTTTTTCCACAAATGGAGACAAACGATTTTGTAACAAAAGGATAGAGGCTTAAAACCATCGTAGAAGTGTTCACACTTCACCAACTCTAGTGCATTCACACCCGCTTTTACCCAACTGTAATTAATTTGCCTGGTCTTGGTCTTTTGCTAAAGACAAAAGAGAAATACTACAACCACTGAGATCTAATGCCACTGCATTTTTGTTTACATTTCGTGAAGAAGGAAGTTGAAGTTGCACTCAGTGTCTTCTTCTGACGTTGACGTGTTGTTTGCTTCAGTTTGGTGTTGTTTGGTGCAGCGCCACAACAGGCGAAGAGGGGAACAGAACTGTTTCAGTCACAGGGACTGACTCATTGGACACAGTGAGGTGTGAAAGTGAATCGCACCAACTGAGAATCTGACAAATGTTGGTTCCCAACTGAACTGAGTCTACTGGACTACCGGGTGTGAAAACACACATTCTGTATTTATTTGGACTTTTATGGGGTCTACAAAGAAAATGTACTTCCTAGGAAGCGAAAGACAAATGACTCATTTCTTTTACAAATAAAAATGTAAAAAATATTATTTGTTGTGCATTTGTATTTAGTAGGGGTGTACCGGATGTAATTTTCTGGCCTTTCACAGATCTTTAAAAAGCCTGACTTACCGATTCCGAGTTTGGCTGGTACCAGTTTTCTTTTGTCTGAAAAGTTGATAGGAAGATGTAGGTAAGGACAATTATAAACTATCCGGAGCAACAGCAGATTGGTTTAGATCAGAGATTATTTATGTGTTAGAATGGTCCAGTCAAAGTCCAGACCTCAAATCCAAGAGAGAGAGAGTCTTTGACAAGACTCGAAAACCGCTGTTGAAAAAACACTCTTGTTAAAACTCTGATTGAGCTTAAGCTTTTTTGCAAAAATACAAAATATTTGGTCTCTAGAGATGAAAGATGGATCCACAAAGTAGTGACAAATTAGTCCGTTTTTTTTTTATGTTATTTTTTTTGTTTGTTTTTTTTTTAGGCATCAATAATTGGAAATCATCAAGATAATTCAAAATTCTTCGCAGGAATATTTTGTGATAATAACAAACAAAGCAAAATGCAAAAACAACAACCACAAAAAGCCTGTTCCGACTCGCACTCCTGTCTTTGGGAGCCACAGAATTAAAATTGAACTCAAAATATGAGAAGAATCAAGGTGAATATGATGTGTGTGTGAGTGAGTTCCTCAGACAACTCACTCACACGCACTGACTAAGGAACAAGTCGATGCCTTTATGATGGACTTCTGCCCTGCACATGCATTTACATGTGCAAATCTATGAGAGCGCTTGTTAAACTTTGAATTTAGAGACTCATTACGAGTTTAGCAGTGGACGTTTTATGACCTGAGTTAATTTATTTTATTGCTTGTTTCTTGAAACGGTGTGTGCATGTGACGCCTTCGGTAAGCTTCTGACTTGAAATCCAGACACACACACCTGGAAGAAATCAGAACTGACCTTTGCCGCATTTTTCTTTTCTCCAACAGCTTTTACCCTTTTACTGCTAATATTCCTCCCATCAATATCTTTTATGACTCTGCTCCTAAGCTAATGCGTCCCCCAAGTGTCTTTGACTTGTTTCGGGAATGCAACTCTTCAAAAATAATCGCACAGTTCACAGGGATTTAGGGCTCAGCTGCCTCCCTATCCATTACTCATTGCGCGTTTAGTGCGACAGGGTGATGCTTCTGCCAGAAAACTGCCCTGACACCGTCAGGACTTGTGGCCGCCCGGCTCTGCGCCGTCGGCTGCGTCCTGTGTCAGAGTGCGAAAACGGCTCCATGAGTCACGGATGGCGTCACGAAGGTGCTGCAGCGGCCATCAGCATGTGGGGTTATGTGTGTGGCGTCGGTGGCTAATGGGCCATTTTACGAGCCAAGCTGAAGCGATGACATCACAGGCCTCGCCAACACAGCGAGAGGTCAGAGTCGTCATTCTGAGGAACGGACAGTTGCCGCAGATTTCGAAGCCCGATGTCTTCCAGCTTTAACTCGCTAACTTTCTTCTACGTTTACTCTTGCACATATCTGACGTTACTCAGAATTATGTTGTCAATGTCTCTGTGTTAAACTGTTGATTTTTTTTTTAGATGTTCAGTCATTTTAGTCATTAATAAAGAGAAGAAATATGTTATTTTAAAGTCACAATTAGACTAAAATCCACTTGGAAGATGAAAGTCGGCAAATATTCAGACACCCACAGCCTGATGAAAATGTTGCAGACCTGCTCTGGCTGCACCTGTTAACAAGTAATTATGTTCTCATTATGTTCGTCATCCTCATGAGGCCTGTGCAGTTCAGCAACGCCGCTGCTGTTGTTGTTGTTGTTTTGTCTAGCGGTCCCTCACCTGCATACTCAACCGGTCTCGCTCTGTTTCTGCTTTCCCACCCAGAGAGGTGAGGCATCATGGGGAAACACAACAGCAAGCTGGCCCCGGAGGTCCTGGATGACCTGACCAAGAGCACGGAGTTCAACGAGGCAGAGCTCAAGCAGTGGTACAAAGGCTTCCTCAAAGACTGCCCCTCGGGCATTCTCAACCTGGAGGAGTTCCAGCAACTCTACGTTAAGGTGAGAGCCGGGAGAAAACACGAGGCGAAGGAGAAGAAGACGAGCTAATTGATTCTGCCTTAATAAGGATGACTGGATTTCACTGGAACTCTAACCAATAGCATTCTTAGAGCTAATCACTTTTGTTCTCTTAGTTGATTATAATCACTGTGATCTTAGCATGTCATCAAAACATGGATACACTTTTGATCCTGGGCTTTCCCCTCACTAGCTTTCAGCTCATTTAGAAAACAGTAACCCGTCTCAGTCTCTGAAAAACCAAGTGGTCATGTAACTCAGGGTATCTGCAGGTTTCAGCAAGTCAAATTGAAGACTTTTCAAGACCTTTTTTCATGGCACATTGAATTCAATTTAAGGCCAAATATTTAAGTAAATATAAATATTGGGGATCCGAGTGTATTAATCATAGCAAAAACAATGACAATGTGGCTTAAGAGATATTTCTGCCAATAACTTCTGTGTGATAGAATTTGCCATCTAGTAAGATTTACAGACATTTTTGACCAACATGTCATGGCCAAAGACAGCATCAAGGTTCTTTGCAGTACAATTGTTATAATTTGTCTTTCGGCTTTTCTCCTTGGTTTCTCTCTTCAGTTTTTCCCGTACGGTGACGCATCAAAATTCGCCCAGCACGCCTTCCGCACGTTTGACAAGAATGGCGACGGAACCATCGACTTCAGGGAGTTCATCTGCGCTCTGTCCATCACCTCCAGGGGAAGCTTTGAGCAGAAACTCAACTGGGCCTTCAACATGTACGACCTGGACGGAGACGGAAAGATCACACGCATGGAGATGCTGGAGATCATCGAGGTGTGTGATTGTATGTGGGCGACCTAAAAAGAAAGCTTAAGGTTGCTTCTAAAAAAACAGCTTCTTCCCTTTCACCCTCTGCTGCAGGCCATCTACAAGATGGTCGGCACGGTGATCATGATGCGCATGAACGAGGATGGGCTGACGCCTCAGCAGCGCGTCGACAAGATCTTCTCCAAGATGGACAAGGACCACAACGACGAGATCACCCTGGAGGAGTTCAAAGAGGCGGCCAAGTCCGACCCTTCCATCGTCTTACTTCTGCAGTGTGACATGCAGAAGTAGAAGGGGAGGGGAAGGGCAAGAAAAGAAGGGAGTGAAGGGATGAGGGGGTGAACTGAAGCTAGGGAAGTTAGGAGGTCGAGAAAAGACAGGGAGGGATGCAGTCCTACAGGAGGAGGAGGAAGAGGCATTGACGATTGATTGACGGCATTCCATTTATTCCTCACTCTGCTTTACTCTAGACGGGAGGCTTGACAAATTCAGTCAGATGGTTTGTGAAAAGTGGAATTCCCTCCTGCTGGATTTGGTGCATAGCAGAGCAGCATGGTGTTACTCGTGCTTTCGCACTGTATTGGACGTGAGATCACAAGGCTGCGGGGTAACAGCAGTGTTGAGATCAGCTATCTGACAGAGAGTGCTATTTTATATTCATGGAATACCAGACATTTCATCTTGTTATTGCCTTCAGTACTGGAGACTGGAGGTACAGTATACACACTGTTTTGGTCAGACCATGCCAGCACTGGTTTAGATTCTTCCCTAGCCAAGTTTCAAGCTGCTTCCAGGGAGAGTTTTTATGGCAGATTATGGCTAAGTGTCCACCAGCTAAACACTAGGCTGGCAGCTGATGAAACGTGTCACCCGGCTGCCTCCAGCGGCATGGCCAGGCATACTGATGTGCTCCTCAGTCACTTCTTAGCTGCGCCCACAGCTTTGATAACAAAAATCAATATTTTGTCAAAGGAGTTGGTAATCTGGTTAATGCCGAGACTTGTTCTGCTTGTGACGCAACCCGAGCTTTTGTTGTTCAGTCTCTCTGATCTGCAAAATGTATGTCGAACCCTGCAAACCCCGCAGTCTTTCGTCAGTAAAACCACTTGTTTGAGCAACAAGAGGAGGCACTTGACCATCTCGGCGCGGGCATAATCACAGCAGTAATTATAGATCTTATGACAGAATGGTATTTCTGAGAAAGGCCAAACCTGCTACGATGATTCACCGTTGTTTCACATTAAATAGCTGTCTCTCCTCTTCCTCTGCCTGCGTCCTGCTGCTGCCCCGTTTTTTTCTTTCTTTCTTCCTCCCTAAATGTCAGAGAGGAAGCGCTTTGATAATAGGTAAAGGGAGAGGAACTTTGCTCAGATCTACAATCGATGAGAAACGGAGCAAAGGGTTGAAGAGGTAGCTCAGGCGTTGTGTGTCACCTGTGGTAAGCTAGATGAAAGAAAAAAACTGGGTGGTTTAGCTACATATTTGCATTAAACACCCAGAAATACACAAAAAACAACTGGTGACCGTTTAGTCAAGATCCACATCAACCTAGAATAGGCAATCTCAGAGATGTATGGTTATACCAGTCTGACACTACTTTAAAGTTGGCCTTCCTACACAGGATTATAGTTTTAGCAATGATATCGGAGGAAGTAAACAAAGTCGTTCAGTCAGTGTTTGCCACGCTTCCACATATTGAACAATTAAAGTCACAGCAAGAAGAATGTTTAAGACATTTTATTGCTGACAATGTCTTGGTCCTACTCCTCATGGGGCTGCTTACAGAGCATGCAACTTCCAGTTTGCTTCATCGAACTGGCACCTTCCGTGTGTCACTTCCAAACATTAGTGATTGGGTAAAATCAGATCCAGTCGTTTAAAACATCAACTGAATCCACACCTGCAGAAAGGAATCGTTTTATCAATAGCCAAGGGTTCAGGCCCATCCAAGTGTCTAAATGCCACTCGCCAGTGACATTTTGGATGCTGCAGTATTTGAACTGCGACTGGTAGGATGTCCCAGAAAGACACACTTTTGTTCCTGACTTGACTCGTACAGTTTCATGAGTCAAGTCTCTTGTTCTAATTGGAAGCATTCTAATAAGGTTGGAGCTCCCCCACATAACACCACCAGGCGAGAAGGCATAGCATTCTTTAAAGTTCTTGCTCTATCAACATTGCAATAAAACGAAAGCATAAACTTAGCTTGTCCACACAGTTGGGGGTGCAATCACACACATAGCATCAATAAAAGACATGGGGGAAGTTGAGTTTCGTCATAGTCCCATACCAGTTATTTTAAAATGGGTGGTTTTTTGGTTCGTCTTGAAGACTGGGAATTACAGTTGTCTGTAAGTAACGTAAATACTTGATTATGTTAGCGAGAATGTGCCAGAGATATCCATGGTAAACATTGCATTTGTGTCCAAAGTAAAGACGATGATCTTCTCCTCCACTGCAGACGCTCCCTCCCTGGTCGTTCAGAAAGAGCCTCTACATGTACATTATTATAATACGAGTGTAATCGTATTTATGAATATAAACAAATATAAGATGTAAATGTACGGATAGTGTAGACCTGATTTCATTTTACAACACTGCTATTGAGAGAGAAAGAGTGCATCTGTGTGTGTCTGAGTAATACTGAACTGAGATCAGAGCTCTGCGTGTGTGTATGCGCGTGTGTATGCGCGTGTGCGTGTTTAGGGGGTTACTGTTTGAGTGTTCAGTGTTTTGTATTTGTATCATTTGTGTAACAAGAGATGCCTCAGTCTAGTTTCACTTTGTAACAATGTGAATGTGACCTCCACTCTGAAGCACTGAGTATTATTACCCTAACATGTTTGCTTTTGTGATCTGCTGGTATACATGATGTACAATCTGCCCCATGAAGCAGCCTACTGTCGCAGTGCTACAAGTGCTAAGCCTATACAATGGTTAGCTTGCCCCAAACAGCAGAGCTGACAGTTTGTTATCTCGCTTCGAGGAGATGGAGGTGATAAAGAAGCAGTGCTGTGTCACAGTGCCACCTAGTGGTCGGAAGAAAATTGTCACGTCTGGAAACAGTTCAGTTGCTGCATGTTCCCTGTTTCAGTACATGACAAACCGCCTTGGTGATCAAGGTGAGGAGATTGTCTTATAGAACTAACAGCCATATTTATTCCCCTCAAAATTACGGAATGAACAATTTACATGATTAATGTTGGTAAAATAAGGCCCAATATGAAAAAAATGTAAAGCAACATATTTGAGGGGGAAAAAATTAAATTGACTTGACATTTTTTAATTTTTGCATGAAAAAGGCTGAAAAAAAAGAGTCAGACTCATTGGTCAGTTTTTCAGCATTACCATCTAATCAAATTAAGAAAAAGCGACTCAGAGAAATCTTTGTCAACTAAACTACAACCCCTTTTAATGTTACGACTGATTTAAGGCTCTATTGTGGTTTTAGCGGTTACAGCAGGCGATGCTTCTAACTATCCAAACAGAATGAAATTGTTGGCTTAATGCATTTAAGTGTTTATGGAGGTTGGACTGAAGCATCTTCAGATGGGTTTTAAATTTACCTACTTGGTAAGCTAAAAGTTTACTTAAGACACGTTTTATTTCCTGGTATTTAGCGGGGTGCGATTTACACCAGGATGCTGTTAGTTGTTTACACAAAAGTTTTCCCACTTTAGAACCATTTGTAAATCAGTAAGCAGTTTTTTCTTTTCTTTTCTTTTTTTCTTTTTTAAGCAATAACCTCACATTCCCATCAAATCTTATTCCTCTCTGCTTTGTGTATTTTTTGTGGCAGCAGCACAGCACCACATGTAGGCCTGGCAATAGAACTACAACATTTAGGATTATCATTTGTTATTCACGCGTGAAAAAAAAACCCCAAAAAACAAAAAAGAAAAAAAAAAAAGACATTTGTAGAAATTACGCCATGTTTGCGAGGGACTTCTTAAGAATGACATTTGCCCAAATCATTCTAGGAAAGAACAACAGTTTTTATTATTAGGTATTTAGATAAATATTTCTTTAAAAATCAGACAGCTTGATTTATTATGCTACTTACCAAAATTTCAAATCCCTGTTCAGATTAGTTGAGTCGCATATTAACATTTTGAAGACAGTTTTGAGTACTGCAGCTGTGTGACAGACCCTGTGTACAAAGATAACCAGAACTGCAAATTTACAGTACAGTTATAAGGGATTTGTTAGAAGCGGTCAGTATCTTGCTTGCACTGGATTACTCTATGCGTGTTGTACATCAGTTCAAATCCAGATTAGCTGGCTCGGAGGCTAAAGTTAATGGGCTAATCTGAGAGGAGCCAAGTCCCAGGCTGACTTTTACCTTCTAGATAAAACAGTAGTCTCAAAAACATCAAGGATGTTTATGTGAATGCTTTTTACGAACCTTTAAATTATCAACAGATTTGCTTTAACCGGAATTTACAAACAAATATATATGATCATTTGTGCAGAAAGTGGAGGTTGGAGGCTGTGCGCCACCAATAATCTTCCAGGGGGGAACATATACTGAGAACAGAAGATACTAATTTCCAGTCAGTATAAAAAAAAATAATAAAATAGCATCAGCTACTATTGTAATATTTAGCATTTTGTTTCTTTACTTTCATCTCAGAAAGTTATTCTGTCTGAAAATGCTAGCTAGAATCAAACAAAGCAAAATAACTGATGGCGCACTGTCTTCCACCTCCGTTTTCCATGAAATAATCATTTCTACTGTGATCAAAAGTCAAACATTAAAGGCTCTGTTAATACTAAACACATGAGCATGACAGTAGAACACAAAGCGTCACTCGAAGCATGATATAATTGCTGTTTTAGCTTTTGTCTGCTAATACACCTGCCTGTATTATTCGTTTATACAATTTACCTTTGCATTAAATATTATAGGAAAACCGATCTGGCAGACAAACTAAGATGAACTCAGCGATAGAGGTGGTGTTATTGTTTTCCAGTCCCTCTGCCTTGCCGCCTCCCTTTGTGCTGTTTTGACTCCCTACATCATTGCTGCGGACATGGTTAGTCATCCAATTTCACATGTGCCAGTTTGCTGTAAAACGCTCTGATTGGAACAGACCGGCTCACACAGTAGATCCACAATGTTTCCGTCTTCGCTCTGTTGTGTTGATTAGGCTTCATCCATTCTAATTAAGATGCCTGTACACACACACACACACACACACACACACACACACACACACACACACA
>VMRN01000036.1:247023-310281 GCA_010277015.1 Poeciliopsis turrubarensis
CACACACACACACACACACACACACACACACACACACACACACACACGCACACAGCTGCAGATCATATGGCAGTTTTCATTTGACTAACGTTCAGAATGTTGGTGAGAAAAGTCCATCTCTCGTGTGCCAACGATGGGATCTACCGACTGTGTGGAGCTTATTGTGAATTGCTGATGTACTTGTTACATGTGATGCGGTTCTAAACGGGCATCTTAACCTCTGTGACATGAATACCAACATAGGTTGTTTTTTTTGGTTTGTTTTTTAACTTTTCTTCTTAGCAGGGAATCATGTCCACGCTGTTGTTCAATATGACTATACTCTTCAACCTCTCTCTATGATGTTTATGTAAATCTGTCTGTGTGTCCTTTTCACTTTTATTTTGAAATTTTATTAGAGTCCTAGAACAACAACAACAACAACAAAAAACATTGTAATTATTTTTGTTACATAGAATAAAACATAAATGTCAAGAGTGACGTGTGTTTTCCTCTCGTTGAGTGTCGGTGCTCCGAGGCACGCGCACAGGAACCGACTCAGAGCTAGCAGGAATCACCGCGTGGAGATGCGTCTGTGGCGTGACGTTGCGTCGTGTGGCGTAACGTTGCGTCGTGTGGCGTGGCATGGCGTCGTGTGGCTCCCAACTTCGGTACCTTTACCCCATAAGCGTAACTTCCTGAAGGACTGGTGCAGACCTGCACCGTTTTCTTTCTTTACGTGGCTGCATTTACGTAACTCGGCAACAGCTGCACTTGAAAACATTAACAGCCAGGTAAATTAATGCTTAAAAAAAACCCTCCAATGTGAAACGTATACGGCTGCAAGTCCGTTCAGCGAGCCAGTGGACTGGATGTCACGTGACTCGGTGTGCGCCACACGAGCTAATGCTTCACAACGAGTCAGAAATATCGGCGGTCGGAGAAAATGACGCGCAACCGAGCAGAGAGTCTGAGAAGGGGACAAAAAGTTTTGATGTTCATTGTCAACACTACGACAGCAAGAAGACTAGGTCCAAGGGGATCACGTTCCACAGGCAAGTGAAAAGCTTTAATAAAAAAAAACATGGAAAGCGGAGAGTAGTAGGTTAGCTATGCTAGCTTAGCTTAGCATGTACTCTTGCTGCGCACTTCCTCACAAAACTGAGGAAGTGCAGGCGTTTCAGTTAGCTAATCAACCGCCCCCAGTGTTCAGGCATCGAACGTAAACCTGCATCGGACAGAATGCTCTGCTTGATGTTATTTACGCACTAATTTATGTGGGAAATGTTTTTTTTGTGTGTGTGTGTTTAAATTCCTGACGCACTTGAACCGCAATCCTTGCCTCTGCGTTCCCGGGGCTGTCAGTTACTGGTTGCCATGGCAACGAGCCTGCGCCTGACATTAAGCTCATAGGCTGAGAAAAAAAAAGTAATATAACCAGCCGTTTTTATACATTTGTTTGTAGAACGTAGCGATATTTAGAGCGACCGCCAAATAGGATGAAATGTTTCATAAAGCATTATAGCGGTCAAAGTTTGTTCAATTTTAAATCATGACTCCTGTTAAGTAAAATTGAATTATGGGCCACAGAAGTTACTGGTTACTGCTTTTGAAATGTTTAATAGCATTTTGATTGTTACAGAATCTCATGTTTATGTTTTTTAGCACTTGATAAAATCATACATTAAACAGCAACTGTGTGACAGTTCCTAACAAAAAAAAAAAAAATATTACTGAATTGTGAAACTGTTTTCAACTGTCTGGGCCCAACAACATTCAGCAAATATACAGACTCGTTCCATAAATTAGAATATTCCTGTTTGATGGCAATCCCATCACCAAGTGAAAGACATCATGTTGATTAAATAGATTACGCATGTTTTAACATATTTACATTTCGTAGTATGTTTAAAAGATTATTTTTGAAAGGTGCTATTAATTTGACAAGCCTGATCAGGACGTATATCCACATTTATTGAATAAGACTGGCATTCACATGTAACTTTTGGTTTTATTCTTAGCACTAGAAAAGAAAAGGCCTTCCAGTAACGGTGGGTACATCAACACCCTAACTCCCCCCTCTCTTTCCCGCTCCTTTTCATCCCCACCAACTTGCATCACAAAGTCACACCTTGCCTTTATCGCATGTCTTCTCCTGTCCCTCTACCCGCTTTCTAAAAAGCTATTAGCTGACTTTAAAAAAAAAAAGAAGGAATAAAAAAAAAAAAAAAAAAAAGGCAAGCATGAGTCATCTCAGTGATGATGCCACACTGCTGCAGTGATGTCACCCCTAAACGCTGTTCTCATGGTAACCGTGCTGGGGCCACAAGGCAAGGAGACGAGCCACACAAACCGTGTTTGCTGCACATATTTAGGTGGAGGCAGAAGGAGCGGTGAGATGTAATGTGGAAGGTAATCATCCCTCCGGTGATGGTTGACTCTCATCAACTAGACAGAAGCGGAGGAGGAACGAAACAGAGAGATGACTCATCAGAAGTGACTTAATAAATTACTTTAGTTTGATTTATAAAGGTGTAAAAAGGCGCATATCTCAAGAAATCCAACATGGGGCTCAATTATTGCAGCTTCTCCTTTATACAACTTCCCAACCCGCCATTTTTTTCCCTCTCTTTTTCCATTGCACATTCCCTAAGCCCTCCATCACGGATCAATAAAAGTCTATTCTGAGCCTCGCCGCATCGGGCTTTTCAGCTCAGTGGAAAACCAAACACCACAAAAGCACACACTGCGGCCACAAGCAGACAGAATCCATGAAACGCCAGAGCAGCAAAAGGGTGCAGAGTGCGCAGTGGCCACAGGGGGGTGCTGCACGCTCAATGCGCCCCCTCCCTCTACCTGCCTCTTTTTCCACCTGCACAACTACTTGTCTGCGACATTTTTATCACAAAGGCTGAAAAAAAAGGGACCATGTAAAGGTCAGGTGTTCAGTTCACTCATGGCAGTTTCATATTCACATAACAAGCCAAGAGAACAAAGAGAGAAAGATGTGAGGACGCTGAACACAGAGGAAGTGAATGTTATAGTAAAAAAAACAAACAAACAAAAAAATCAAAGTAGACCTAAAACTGCTAGAGTTTGTGCAACAGTAACCACTGTTTACACAAATACTAAAACTTCTACTGCTGTCAAATCATACATGCTGGAGCAACTAATTCACAAACTTCTGTGTATTTTCTTGGGGTTTTGTGTGATGGTGCGACACAAAGCAGAGCATAACTGTAAAGTGGATACGGGTTTCATAATTCTGTTTCACAAAACCATCTGAAAAGCGTGAAATTCATTGGCATTCAGTGAGGATTTTGTCACGATGACGCCTGCAAACCTTTTTTGGGGGGGTAAGTCTCTAACAGCATTGCATATGGATAAAGACCATATTTTTGCCCAGTATTCTTTGCAAAATAGCTCAGTCTCAGTCAGGGTGGATGAGAGTTTATGTGAAAATGTAATTTTACATCTTGCCACTGACTTTCAATAGAATTTGAGTCCAATTTCTCATAAAGAGCTGAAATATGTAAATAAAACAAAGACAGATTGCCTGTCTTAATACAGCGCAGAAGCTAATGTCCACGGTCTTCCTTTTATTTGATGAATAGCATTCATGGATACAGCACACAGGCAACAGGGCTTCTCTACAAATCTTTTTTTTTTTTGGTTCATTCTTCTCAGTATATAAGATGTAATGACAACCGTTAAAGAAAAATGCAGCATCATTTCAGCATAAACTTGGACCTTGGATTATGTTACAACTGATCTTCCTTTGTATGTAAAGCAGATATGAGATCTAACTGAGTGGAAAGACGTCACTGAGTCACTGGGAAAAATGCAAAGTTGCGTTAAAAAAAAAAACCTGAGTGCAAACCACTGAGGCACACAAATGTAGCAGAATTCAGCATGCATGGCTAATGGCTCTAAGTACCTTTTTTTAATGAAGGCTACATCCATTATCTGCCACCTTTAGGCTAGTTTATTCCCAATCCCTGATCTGCCCCTCCCTTACTGGCTTTCATACTCACCAGAAGAGCATCTTGTTCCATAACCAAGTTTTGCTTTGTGTAATTTGGGGTTTGACTTTTAAGCAGAATAATATATATATTTTTTAATTGAATTGAATAATTCACAAATATTCTTGTTATTTTTTTTAGAGGACTAAAAACATGGAACTCACTTCATCTGTTATAAATGTAACAAATGCTGGAACTTTTAAAAGTTCCAGCATTCCAGCATACACTTAATAATTTTAGTGTATGAAGTGTTATAGTTGTGTATTTATGACTAAATATGCTATGTTATTGTAATGAATTGTTTTTTTAATGATGTGGACCCCAGGAAGAGCAGCCATTGTCACAGCAACGTCTAATGGGGGGTGGGGGGGACTCCAAGTAAACAAACAAACTGAAAATATATATTACATAAAGTGTTAAAATCATAAAACCAAAACAAATAATCCACTTGCCTCTTGGAGCGACGTCACGGCTATTTTTATTGCGCCTGAACTTCCCATGAGCCTCTTAGGCTAAACTGCACCGTCAACACGAGGTCAGCGGAGGCGGGGTCGCGCTGAATAAGGAAGCGGGGCTCTGATTGGTCAGCAGCGGAGGGGAACAAATCAAACCAGGGAGCAGAGAAAGAGGGAGAGAGAGTGATTGAATGGGACAGAGAGTTACAAGATGGGAAGGGGTTGGAGTGAATGGGTTGGGGGCTGAGGGGGTGAAGGGAGGGTCTGTGGGGGGAAGCGGTGAAAGAGAGAGAGGTGGCAGCAGATGGAGCGCTGCACAGCCTGAAACACTTTGACCAGGGACAGGGAGAATGTACGTCTGCCTGCGTCTGCGTGCGGTCAAACTGTCACCCAGGAGGGACTGAGTGTGGGATAATAACTGTGAAGCGTCTTTCATGTCCTCTGGATTGGATGCTGAGAGCAGTAATCCTCTTGGGAGGGGGAAAAGAGAGAAAAAAGAGGCTGGGTATGGGGCAGAGAGCACGAGGAAGAAGAGGGAACTCTTCAGTGTGATTTAAGGGCAGGTGCAAGCAGATCTCTCGTGTACACATGAACTTTTGGTCCTGTCATGTGAGCAACAGAAGGAGGACATTTTTGTTTATTTAGTTTCACCTTCTTCCGTTTATCTTTTTTCTTCTTCTTTTTCTTGTTTGAGAGGAACACAGTGTCCTGTTTTTTTGGGGCGGGGGGGTTTTCCAAAGTAAGAGTGTAAGGGTTGACAGCTGTGGAGGCGCAGACAGAGGAACCGTCTATGGTGAAGATGAGCCTGGACACCGTACAGGTGATGAGCGGACAGGTGAAGGAGCTCAAAGTTTCCCCTTCGTCCAACGGAGACGCCAGAGGCTCCTGGGAGGGCAAAGAGGAGTTCGACCCCAACCAGCTGGAGCTGACCGCCAAACCGAAGCCGGTGAGTGTCACAAACCGTGGTCGCAGTTCGGATTGGATTCTGTTCTGAGACGATCATCCCCTTACCCTCTGAAGCGCTACTTTCTGCAGGTAACGGTTTAAACGTAGATGTACACCTGCCAACGTGTCGGTTTGTCTTAAATGGCAGCAGTTGGATGTTAAGGCCAGGAATCATTTTTAGTAAAGAACACTAATAAAATTGAAAGTAAATTTGATGACTTCATTACTTTTCGTACCTCAACAAATATGTTTCCTTCTCTCAAAAATAGAATGAATCTATGTAAATATCAACTACGCTGTCTCCCTTCAATGAACTCATTCAGTTCATTGAAGGGAACTGAATGAGTTCTGAATATATTCTGAAATATATTTCAGAATATATTTTATTCTAAAATATTTTTCTCATTTGTAGGCCTTTATATTTTACAAAATAAAGGTAAACACAATGTTAAGCTCAATTGTTTTTAAATACAATGGCTAATTTATGCAATGCAATTTTAACTGTTCAAAAAGAAATATATTAGTCAGAATTTATTGTAAATCTAAACAGTTGTCTGTTTTTTATGAATGTGAAAAGAAATTATTTTTAGTTAAAAAGGAAAACCTTATCAGATATCATATAAACTTAATATTCAAAGTTTATTTCAACAGTATTAAGTGGTCTGTTGGGATTGAGTTCTACCTAACTCACTCACCAACAATCATTTTTCTCCTGGGACTTTGGAGCAGGCTTATTTCCACAGTCTGTTAGCGCCAAATTAGAATTTTTGCAAAGCTGTAATAATATTCAGCAGTAGAAGAAGAACAGCTCTTTCATTAATTTCTGACTTGGCATACAAATCTACAAAAAAGTATTCAATAATCATGTTTCTTGCTCAGCTTAAGGTCTTTAAACAGAAAGTTGTTTGCCAAGATGCTAGGCTAACATCAGCTTGTTTCTCTGTTTTGACCACTTGATTCTTTATCCTGTAAAATATTTCCTTTGTAAATTCTAGTTTGTAGACAAAACTCACAGAAAGACGTTCACCTATTCTATATATTCAGCACATTATTGTCAATATGGTGTAATTATTATGACCAGGTATAGCAGGTGGACTGTGGTCAGGTCTCTCCCACATGCCTGTCACTATGCCAACTGCCTTTGCTCACTTTCAAAATGGTTACCACCCAATTTTTAGCAGTAATTTCACTTTTAGTGCCACTTAGTGAGAAAATATAAAGATTATTATTATTATTATTTGTTATTATTATTATTATTTTTTTTAAACTGTCTTTAGTGGAAGCTGTGATCAAGCGAATGTTTGAGTCACAGTTCTGAGAGCCTTCAGGGAAGTGAAGCTGCTACCCACAGGTTAGCACGGGGAGCTGAAGTGTCACAGCCAAAGGCTTAGGGCTGTTTTTGGCTTTGAAAGATATCAACATACTGAACAGGATGTACTGTAGTCTGTAGCACTTTTCAAGTCCAAGGGAATAAGCCTCTAAGTCATCTCTGGGTGACTGACAGGGATTCACTGCAGTCCTATTGCTAGTTTCATAAGCATGAAGAAGAAGAATAACAAATAAGTGCATAAAATGCAAAGTGGTATGAAGCTAAAAGAAGCTACAGTAAATGTTGAGTAATCTCTGCTGGGTGAGGATTAGTGCATTTTCAGATCAACATGTCGGCCCACTGATGATTGTGCTAAAATACAAAACCAGATATTATTGTATAACATCACTTTCAAATTCACAGCAGCAGCAGCACAGATATATTAATACCCCTCTGTTATACAGTGTATACATAACAGCATTAGATGTCTAACAAAGAGATCATTTTCAGATTGTGCTACATAAACAGAATTAAATATCTTAAATTTCCAAAAATGTTACGCAGCTACTCACATTTAACCTATCTTGCATGTAAATCTGCTGCAAGCACATCAAAGCAATAACAAAAAGACAACATAAAACTAATAGTTCAACAGTTTGAATATACACTCTACAGAGGGTAATAGTTTGTTTCATTATATTTTGAAGAGCTCTTTCAAAAGCACAGCAGTAAAATAAGTTTTATGGGTGAGACTGTAGGTATATTTAAAAACCAACAAGCGCTTATGCCTACAAAGTTTAGTATTTTCACAAAGCTGACTTCCCAGAACACCCAAAGCCTTAAATTCAACAAAAATATTTAAAGCAATAGCTAATGGAAATTCTTAAAAGGTAGTTTTCTAATTTTCTTCAACAGTTAGGTGTACTGTAGCACCAGTGCTAGTTTGTAAACAAGCAGGTAGCAGAAACAACAGACTGAGATTCAGTTTTATCTAGGTTTATAACTCTTCTCTTATGTAACAGTCCTATAGAAAAATAAATTCAAAGTGTTGCTCTTGTGAAACAGCAGCTCCTAATGTTATGCCTCATTTGTGTGTCAAACCAATATGCAAAAGCATAAAAAGCTTTTAAAGACACAGATGTCTTTTTTTGCTTACAGAAAGCACTAAATTTGGATCCATTATTGTCCACAATAATGGACAATAATGTCCATTATTGTCTAAAGTACAGACCCCTGGTCTGTACTTTAGACCAGGGGTGGGCAATCCTGGTCCTCGAGGGCCGGTGTCCTGCAACTCTTGGATGTCTCCCTGGTCCAACACAACTGAATCAAATCGCTGAATCACCCCTAAATGCAGTCAAGTTCTCCAGAGTTCTGCTAATGACCTCATTATTTGACTCAGGTGTGTTGAAATAGAGAGACATCTAAAAGTTGCAGGAGACTGGCCCTTGAGGCCTGGAATTGCCCACCCCTGCTTTAGACAGACTTGAGGCTTGCTGGCACAGTGTTAGCTTTGCAGTACGCAGTTAATTTTGTTACCTCTGGGTCTTTTTGACTTTGATTTTAAATGTTCAAAGTAATTAGGAAATTATTATGTCTTCATATGAGCTACATCAGTGGGAGCTATGCTGCTTGCTGTTATCTCAGAGGACAGTTTTTTTTTTATGATAAACCACTTTCCTTCTGGGAGCAGAGTCACGTTACGGTGGACTATGAATAAAACACTTCCAAAGCAAGGTACGCTATTATAAGTAAAAGGATCACAGTGCCGGGCGTCCCAGTTTAGATCCGATATTTATCAGTGGTCTAACACTGTTTACTGTAGGATTTCTGTCATTCATTGGCTAACGAGATGTTTTTGTTTTGTTTCAAAGAACAACACGACTCGGGTCAGATTTCAGAGCGACATTGCTATTTAGTGGTAGTGTGTACAGTCACACGCCAGTGTTACCATGTCTGCCAAGTCTTGGACAGGCTGCATCATCACTGGCCTTTACCTTATCTATAAATAACAGAAGTCTGCCCTCACCCAACTACTTTCTGCTCATACTCTCGCCTCTTCACTTCCCTTCTATACTCCTGAATCTTTCTGGAAATTTGTCTTTTATGTAAAAAGAAGAAGAAAAAGAAGGGGAAAAAAAAGATGAGTCAATGACCAAGATTAAACACAGATGTCACAAAAGTTCTGAGAGGTTTCATATAAGGAGAACAGGGTTGGGTTTAACTATTGGAAAAACACCAAAGAACAAACAAAAAAATGTTCCCAATTTGCACATATAGTCACCCCTCTAACAGGGATTGTAAGGTAGCGTTGAAGTCACAGTGGGTTTCTGTGAAGAAGAGTCTCACGACTGACGAATTCCCCCTGGGGTAAAGGAGCCCCGCTGGGGGAGAGGGCAGGCAGTTAACACTTCCAGTATCAAATCGCAGCAAAGAACTGGACTCCGGCTCGGCCGTCACTCCCAGACTGTATGACATGTTATTCATAGAGTCAACTGACTCATAACAGATAAACTGCACCAAAGGATTCGTACGTCCTGTTAATCCGTCACAAACCACAGCATCGTCTGCAAACATGAAGCACTGAGGGTGATTTCACCTCCTGTCACTCTAAAAACTGGAGTTATCTGCAGGAAATGGCAAAAAGTGAAAATTCAGACATCTTCTAATAATGATAATAACAAATGCCCAAGCTTCCTTCTGCTGAATAAAAACAAACTGTCGTTCTGCTAAGGTGACAGGCAGACGGGCCCGGAAGGTGGAAGGAGCCGTGTTCTTCGTAAGTATGTCCCGTCATCACGGTGTGTCTGAGCGAGCATCCGTGCCGACCTTTCACCCCTGCGTGTTTAACCTTCTGTGTGACTTCTGCATGATCGCACACGAACCCGTGTTACTAACCAACCGCTTGACCCGATTCATCGTCACGTGCGTGGTGCTGATTTCACACTCTGAGCTAATGAAGCCTGTAATGTGTGTGTGTGTGTGTGTGTGTGTCACTATGGGTGGATGAGTGTCAAAATGGCACCAATGGAGCACATGCACAGAGAAACACTTTATGCCTTTCAAAGAAAAATCTGAATTATTTAGGTAAATTTATAGATGAACAAACATGTGGCATGACGTAATCTGAAAGCTGCTAAAAAAAAAAAGTGCCTTCAAAATGACCTCATCAGTAAATATGACCTGTCTTTGAGAAAAAAAGATTGTAAAATTACTGCTGTGATGGCTGCAGTAAGTTAATTAAACGGAGTGGCTTTAGAGTTACTGTTTGTTAAGCAGCAGTTTTTTCCGTTTTCTCCGTCTGAGACCAGAGGTACAAAATGTACGTAGAAAATGCGTACATCAGAGTAGCGACCTTTATTGCGACGCTACATTAATTTGGTGTTGATGAATCCAGTGATGACATCTCTTTGAAAGATTTCTTGCAGCAATTCAGTTCAGTTCAATTCAGCCTTATTTATGTTGCTCCAATTCACAACTAATGTCTCAAACAGGTACTGTGCAAAAAAAAAAAAAAATCATTAAAATTTTTTCGTACATACATTCCAATTCACCCTAGTGATAAGACGGTACAGCGAGCTCAGTTAATTATTCACATGAAGTAGTTTAAAAGTTTCCATCTCAGAAAACCCAGCAGGTTGCATCGAGTCATTGACTGGCAGCAGTCACTCCCTATGGACCAGCAGGAAGTCACTTGAAACTTGCAGCAGAACCTGGAACCAGATGTGAAAACAATTGGGCCAAACACACAACTCCGTGGAACTCCACAAGTAATCCTGGAGAGTGAAGAACCAGCGTTCAGATTAACAAATTGTAATCCGTCGGATAGATGAGACTCAAACCGGCCAGCTCCTCAAAACGTAGGGAAACAATCAGAAGCTCTCTATTCTCACTCACTGCACCAGACACCTGTCAAGGCCTTGTCTGTGTGTTACCAGGTAAGTGTGTAACCTGTCAGCGGCGGCCGCGCGGTGGCGGATCATAGCTAAACGCATCAGCAGCAGCTCAGCTGAAACACAAGCATGCAGATGCCTCAACACAGAGTCGCTCTCTTCACCACAGGAACACTCTGCTGTTTACCGACAATTACATCAGAGCAGTGCTGTTTTGTGCTTCCTGTTTGCACGAAACCCAAGCAGCAGCCACAGAAAAGGGCTGAAATTCAGCTTCACAACATAGTTGTTGGTAACAAGTATATTAAAATGAGAACAGCTACCTCAAGTTTTTTTAACTTCTGATTTCTTTTGCTTTTGCTCTTTCGTTGATTTTAAATCAACAGGAAAAAATTACAAAAACAGTAGGTTTTATTATGATTTAATTTATTAATGGGGAAAAAAAACATGTATCCACACCAAGGTGGCTTTAAATGCAAAAGTAAAAACCTTTAAATCATAATAAGACCAAGCTGACGTCAAGTATTTGTGTTAATTGCAGTTTTGGTTTAATTCAGCCACTTTGGAGGTTTTTCAGCATGAACAGCCTGTTTAAAATAATCTCACGGCATTTTAATTGAATTTTAGTTGTGCCTTGGACTAGGACACTCAAAAGTCTTTAGTTCAGTTGTCCAGTAAAATCTGGCTGATCTCAGGTGAATTATTATATTTGAAAACTGCAACTTGTATCGTTTTCACTGCGCTTTCTTTATAATAGTACCTCCTCCTTCAAAAATAAAATAACAAAAAAGGATGTTTACACATAGTGGTTGCCCACTTGAAGTCTAGCACCTTTTTCCAAGCGAGAGAAAAGATGTTACACCTTTCCTCTGATGTAACAGATTGTACATGTGAGCCGTGGACAGCACACACACACACACACACACACACACACACACTGTGAGGCAAAGTCAAACAAGCACAGCCACCAGTGTTCACCCAGTGGGTGCAGCTGTGGGCACTAATTCCTGCTGCCCTGGCAGGAATGTTGCCCTCACCCTTCAAACAGCAGCGTAAACATACACATCAGGTAACATGAGGACAGAACGGCGTCCTGATCTTTCCTCCCGAGTCCATGGAAGGGGAGGGATTTAGGAAAAGAATTCAACATAAAAGCAAATTAAATGCTTATTTGGTGGCGATTGCACATTTACAAAAACATACAGAGATGTGCAGCCGGATTTTGACACAACTACACATTTAAAAAGATAAAAAAAGATCAAGGCGTCTCCAAAGGGATATCCAGATCTGTGTGCTACTTCTATATGTGACATTTTTAAAATTCTAATTTTCTCTACATGCCACCCAAATTGTGCGTCTCAGTTTTAACAAAGAAAAACTTCAATTGTTATTTATTTCTTTGCTCTTTTGGCAATTACCAGATGTCTTATGTGATGGAGTTTCATTAGTCAGAGTTTTATATGCAACCAGAAGAATTTGTTATCATCACTTCTAAATAAACGTAGAAAAGAAATGGTCAAAAGGATACGATCAACTCAAAACACACTCAAACCGCCAGCCGCACCCACTCTTGTTGACACGAGGGAAAAATGGAGCGAGAGACTTTCCTTTTGAGTTAACCAGTGACTCAAAAGGAAAGACTTTTGAGTGACTCAAAAGGAAAGACTTTTGAGTCACTGGTTGATCTACGTTCATATGATCATGGTCACAAGGTTTGGCTAATAACTGAATGAACAGGTTGAAGATATAATCACCCAAAATGAGTTTCTGTCCTCAGATAATCTGATCTACAAAGGGTTCATAAGGATATAAAAACAGGGCTTACCCCCTAATTTCTTCTGCCATGGATTATAAAATTGACACATTGATTTTGTTCTTCTCCTTTTAGTTCGATTCTTAAATTCATTCTGCTCTCAACCCAGATCTCTGTTTTCCTTCAGCCAAAGCCAGAGAACGCTGTGACTGTGGCCGTCTCTTCCCGGGTCTTGTTTCGGACCGAGAGGGAGCAGAAGGTATTCGAGCAGAAAGGAGTGGAGGAATACCTGAGGTACCAAATCGAACACGAGAACGAGCCTTTCGCGCCGGGACCCGCTTTTCCTTTCGTCAAGGTGATAGATCTGCACAGATTTCTGGGGGATGACGGTGTTTGAGTTGAACTTCTTCCTGGGTGACTGTTTCCAACGCCCCTCTGACAGGCCCTGGAGGCGGTCAACGCTCGCCTGAGGGAGCTTTATCCCCAGAGTGAAGAACTGTTCGACATCGTCTTGGTGACGTACAACCACGCTCACGTCGGGATCCGGCTCATCAACACCATCAATCACCACAGTAAGTTCCACAAAGACGAACATTAATTTGAGCATTTGATTTTTTTTCATTTGACAAACTGTAATCAACATAATAGCTTTTACTGTTCAGTGACAACAGTTAGCTAATCATCTCACTGCACATGTTGCATCATACTTTTTAAATATAGGGGGGGAAAAAAATCACATTTTCTGAGCTTTTGGTCACTACATGAGCAGTTAACTATTAAATCTTCCATATTCATTTATCTTATAGAGAATAAGAGGCTATAATCTGTTTGTGCTTTTGTCAAAAGAGTTATTTACTTTTAAACTTGGTGGAGTTTGGAAATCTTGCAACTGAAAATGGAGGAACTGTCTTTCCTGTGAACAACGGTGTGTCTTTCTTACTATTTCAAACACCTACTAGATAACAGGAAATGTTGCTACGTTGGGAATATGTTAAGGCCCCAAAAGCAGGTTAGCACAAAGGAAGCCACGGATGAGGGGAAAATGCTCCTCCTGTCTGTATGTCGCCAAATAAAATGGCTAAAAAAAAATATTTTAATGTATGAACTGATTTCCCATAATTTAGCTTATCTATATAATGTAAAATGTTTTTTGTCACCAGCTGTGTGTAACGTGTTTCGTGTGCTGAGGAGCGATCAGAAACGACAGGGAAGAGATTAGAGGTGAGGCAGGCAGTTCTCCTCCCTCGTGGCAGGGGGCGCTCATGACCCCAGACATTGTGACTCCACAACTGCAGAGTAAGCGACAGCGAGCTAGCCATACAATAAAGTCGAATGCAGCGATATATTTATAATCTCAAAATAAACATTAAGACTAAAACCATACTACTGCTCTTTGTGTGGGGAATATTTGAGTGCTTTTCTTTTTTGTTGCGTTGTCAGTTGCTATGGTAACGAGTCTGCCTGTTGCTGCGCTGTAACAGAGAGCAAGAAAGACGTGGTTTTGAGTAATACTTGTAACAGTTTCTCCCTTTGCTGTGGAGCACAGCATAAAAGTAATAATAGCTACATGTCAAAGTTTGATTGAGTTAACGGAATTATTCTACGGCGGCAGCGTGGCCACGCATGACATGTAGAAGAATAGTCTTTTAACCCTCCAGCGTTGTCCGCATGCGCAAAATTTCCTCATATAAACAATAACATGCAGGGGGTCTATATTTGTAAATGTGATTATGCTGACGTCAGTGCCTCACCAGCTATGAACCTCATCGCACGTCACTGGCTGTGGAATATATATTTCAAACAAATGTTTCTCCCGGTAATATGCAGTTTGTCATTTCCTGCTGCCGTAGATCATTTGAAATGTTTCCACTAGTAAGGGAAGTACAGACACATTACCTGAAAAACAAAAACACCAAGGAGGAACGGAGGTGAAAGTGAGGCATGATTTTTATCTTTGGTGAATACCTTCCGCTGTCCAACTCTCTCAGTGTAGTTTGTGATTCAGGGTTAGGGGCTAAGATTAGGTTTGGGTCTTAGGGTCATTATCCATTCGTTATCTTCCATTTAAGCCGGGGTCGGGTCACGGCAGACAGACCCAGACTTCTCTCTCCCCAGCCACTCGGCTCACTTCCTCAGAGGGAATTCCACGGAATATCCCGGCCAGCAGAGCAACATATTCCCTCCAGCTGGTCCCGGGTTTTCCTTTGGCTCTCTTCCTGGATGAAGATGCCGAACCAGATGCCCGGGACATCTGAGCGGAACCTCAAGATGTGGAGGAGCAAGGAAAGCAATCAAATCAAGGTCTGAGGCTGGTGAGGGCCTATGAACACGGCCTGGATGTGTCTTGTTTCCACTGCGTCCATCCATCTGTCCGTCCCTCGTCTTTACCCACTTGTCCTAACAGGATCGTGGGGAGCTGATTGAGGACTCTTTGGGCACAAAGTGGGGTATTCCTTGGATAGACCCAGTCCATCACAGGTCAACTCATAGACAGACAGGCCAATCAATCAAGTGTTAGAGGTTCATTGAACCTCACATGCATACGTTTGGACTGTGTGAAAAAGCTTGATACCTGGTGAGAACCCATGCATGCAGACGGAGAACAAACTCCGTGCGAAAAAGACCTTAGGTCAGGTTTTTATCCCAGGAACTTCATGCTGCAAGGCAACAGGGCCACCAGCTGTGCTACTCTGCGGGGATGGATCCGAATACCAGATCTGAACATTGCACACACAACGATCAATCGAACGTACTTTTTTCTCTGGTCTGTGGGAGAAAACTAGAGGAACTTGAATCAAATCCACAGGGAGAATATGAAAAGTCCACACGCTACAGCCGAGCCTTTCTTGACCTGAGGAAACCATGTTTACCACTTCAGTCGCCGCGGCAACCTGAATTTAGAGCCGTCTGTCTTCTCGTCATCTTCGACCAATTTCTCTGTCCCTGTTAAAGAGAACATGGACCAACACATGTTTCTGTTTCCGGTTGTCAAGAACATCTTAATTCACGGATCTTCACAGTTCTAGACGTGGAGCAGCTCTGTCACTTAACATCCTTGAAATGTACAATTTAAGTATATACTGTGACAAATTCCCAGGAGCAGGAACACTGTGCTGGGTACGTTTCAAATGATCCAAAGGTTGTATGCTGAAGCTGACGCAAGTTGCGCTCAGAGATAAACAGCAGAGTGTGTGGACAGCTGAGTGACTGGATCCTTCCCAGGGAAAATCTCAGACCTTCTGGTGACACTCTCCGCTCAGACCGCTTCCTGTTCGGCTCCTCCAGTGTTTTCAGATCCGCCGACCTTCAGGCCGGGTGGACTTCAGGATTAAGTCCCGCGGGACGGAAGAATAACCCAAGAGGCCCGAAAGGCAAACAGCAACTAGCAAAGACACCAAGAAAAGCAACGCACGACTCCGCCGATGCTTTTACGTTTGATGTCGTTTTGGTATCTCCCTTTGTGAAGAAGCGCATGCATCAACGCAATGACCTCTGACCCTCCCTTAGCAACAGTTTCTTCTCTTAATCCTGAGATGAATCCAAACATCCAGGAGAGCATGATGCGCAATCTGCTTGCGGTACAGATTTCATGTCGTTTGGAAGAACATAAATATGGGACTTATGTAAGCGTTTCCCAAGAAAACCTTCATGTGGAAGCACGGAACAGATCCTGTGAGACACAAAAATAAACATCGAAAAGTTTGGACTTTATTGGGGCAACAGTGAGTCTTTGTTGTCCTGCTGATTTCCTGCTTTGATATGATAATGTTTTAGATCCTCTGAGCCAGAAAATGAATCCAAGAGGAATAATCTGAAAACATTCATGCAGTCAGGAAACAAAATATAATGAAGAGGACTCGATTCCTTTGAGTCCTCCACTCTGTTACTTGTCAGTTGTCTGGCTTTAATGACTTAGATTTTATATCTATTTAATCTTTTTTGTAATGCTTAATTTTAAGAATGTATTTTTTAGGCTGATATGATTGTTGTACAGCTACAAAAGTAGAGCTGTTTTCCTGTATGCGGGGCCAAGGTGAAAGATGTTGCACACTTTTCTTTAAAAGTAACCATTGTGGAGCGGTTGTGGTGAAAAGTAGTCATAAAATTATAAGATCAAACTATTTATTTGGTGCTTCATTGAAAATAATTATTAACATTTGCTTTTGGAGGGTTTTTTGTTGTTGTTGTTTTACACTCCAGCAACTTTTATACATGTATATTTATTATTTCTGAAGTTGGTATCGCGTATTTAACATACCATGTTTTGTATTTCTAATGGCACTTTTGCGTATTTTTTCAAACTTAAAAAAACCAGTTTATAATTTTGATCACCACAGCAGAACAAATACTTTTCCAACTTGAGGGGTAATATCGGAACTGCGTTCACATGGCCCAGTCAAAGTCCAGACCTAAATCCTATTGAGAAACCGTGGCTAATGCCATCCACTCTGAGAGAGCTTAAAGTCATGGGATATGCTATTCTTTATCAATGCACTGTGGTTATGGCCATATCCAGTCATATCTCCCACCCTCATTAACCTTCTGTTACATTATGTAATATTTCCCCGGTTCCGGGTTCACTGTGCTTCTTTCTGAACCCTCTGCTCCTCCTAACTTCTTCTATAACATTCCTCCTGACCTTCCTGTCCGTCTCTCCCGCTCTGCTCTTGCGAATATCCTCTCATTCCACCCGGGAGAGCAGATAGGATCGAGAATCATGGATCTAGTTACTCCCCATCACTGTTCTCCCGTCGTTCTCCACATGCTGCATCTGCTCTGCTCTTTCCATGGAGCCACAGCAGCGAGTGAAGACCCTGCACGACAAAACCAAAAAACACAACAGCAAATACAGACTCAGTCCTGACAGCCCTGTTGTTCAGCAGCATTTCATGTTGACAACCATTAATCCTAAACTTATTATTGTTATTAAAATGTAATTAAGTTTAGAAGCTGCTTATTTCAAGGGACGGTATTCGGTGAAATGGACTTTTTGAGCTTCACATCTTGTTATAATGTTATTCCCTCATCCAAAATGTAAATCAAGTGTTGATTCTTTCATGAATGTTTTAGAAATCATTTAATCTCCCCTGGCAACCATTCAGCTGAGCAAAACGCCTGGCTGTCAGAGCCGCAGTTTCCAAACATCTGAGCTTTCAACCCCCCCGACTCAGCTCCTTCAGACTAGCCAGGAGCAATTAGCAAACACGTAATTGGTGGAACTGAGTATCCGCTCAGTTCCACCAATTATATGACCTACTTCTCAGTGATACGCTGGTTAAAAGGTTCTTCAAGGGTTAACAGAGGAGAGATGTTGTGATGACTTCCTGAAGGCGGAGTTTCAGAAAGAGCAGGAGCTTTGAAAGAGACAGAGGCCCAATGTGAAGACATTAAATCAAGAAATAAAATTTCTCTTGCGTCATATTTGATATTTATAGGATTTTTGAAACATAAGGTGACACAGTTACTTAACTATGCCATAAAATGGCACTTATACATAACACTGCCCCTTTAAGGAATGCTGACATTCAACTCCGCGGCATGCAATGAAATAAAAAACCTCGCTGCCTTCTGTTGGTCTCGTTCCCAGACTTATTTATCGAGAGGTTCTGTATGACCGGAGGAAGCAGTCCCATTGGCTACCTGAAGGCCTGGCACACCAACCTCTACCTGTCTGCAGACGCCGAGAAAGTCAGGGAGGCGCTGGCTGAAGGTGAGAGAACACCACTGCACACATGACAACGTTCTGACGGCCATTCAGTCTACTGATGGTATGATGTTTCAACTCCCTGATCAATAAAACATTTTTCCATTGCCTTTCTGGGCCTCCATAGTATTCTGTTTGGTTTAGGGAGCGAATTCATTCGGAAAAAATAGTTTCAGTAATATTTGCAGATTACCTTTTTGTTTACAGTAGCTATGCTTTTTTTTTTTTTTTTTTTTTTTCCCGTCAATTCCTAAAAGACGCCGTTCTATTTCTCTAACGCACCGCAAGTTAATTTAACTTCCTCCAGCCGAGCGCGTGGCCAGTCTGTCCCGTCTCTCTCTGCCTCTGCGCTCAGGCATCGCAGCGGCGACCATGTTCATGCCAGAGAAGCTGACCGAGGTGTCGGAGTCTCAGCTGAGGGTGGCGTTCGATGGCGACGCCGTCCTGTTCTCCGACGAGTCCGAGCGCATCTTCAAGACCCACGGCCTGGACAAGTTCTTCGAGCACGAGAAGGAAAACGAGGACAGGCTCCTGGATCACGTTTGTAGAACTTTCTCCACAGTTTCTGAATGTGACGTTGCTACAGACGGAACCTGATGCTAATCTAAAAAAAATAAAAAGAAGATTGTTGCTGTTTTAAAAGAATTTTCCAAACAACTGTAGACAACCTTTAAAATATAATGTGTAACTTTCATAGAATAAAAAAAGAAATGATTGAGATTCAGGTTATGTTGTGTGTAAACAGTGTGCTTGAGCTGCATCTATGTGTGTTTTCACACTTGATAGTGCAGTGGACTCGGTTTGATCGAGGACCAAAGCTACAACATTCGTTACATTTTCTCCCATCTCTCCAAGTGCATTGGACATTCTAGGCAAAACAAACTAGACTTTGATTAAAGTGGAATAAACAGGGCTGGTGTGAATGCGCCCTAAAAACACACATAAGATGCAACAAGTTGCCATCTTTTCTGCAGGGTCCCCTGAAGGGTTTCCTGGAGGCTCTCGGGAAGCTGCAGAAGAAATTCTACGCCAAAGGCCAACGGCTGGACTGTCCCATCCGCACATACCTGGTGACGGCTCGCAGCGCGGCCAGCTCAGGGATCCGGGCGCTGAAGACGCTCAGGGCCTGGGGGCTGGAGATCGACGAGGCGCTGTTCCTCGCCGGAGCCCCCAAGGGCCCCATGCTGGAGAAGATCCGGCCGCACATATACTTCGACGACCAGATGTTTCACGTGGAGGGAGCGGCGGAGATGGGCACCGTCGCCGCGCACGTTCCTTACGGGATTGCACAGAAATATAACAGCCAGCAGAAGATGAGCTCAGGAAAGTAAAAAAAGAACAAAACAAAAAGGAACTCGACAGCAACAAAGACCGGGGGGGGGGGGGGTAACCTGGAGTGGAAAAGAAGCTTAATTTAAACTGTTAAATGTTCGCAAAATGCTCTGCAGTCAAGGAGAGGTCTGGAAACCGAGGTGACCTGGAAGCCAACATGACTGTCCCCTGTAAAACCCAACGCCTTAGAGAGCCGTCTGCTGGGGGAGATTTAGATGTTGCCCTGCATAAGACAGCAAGTGTTTCGTTGCCGCTATAAATGCACTATTTTTCACTCTCCTCCTTGGCTTGCTAAGAATACAAAACCCCGCCTCTACAAAGATGCAAAGCATCACTGTAAGTAAACCCTTACACCCGATGTTATTGAGCTATAAGCACAAAGCAGAGACTGTTAGATTACATACAGGGTAACTATATAACAGAGATATACTGAAGCAAATTAGTAGCAATATAGAATGCTGGAAATCATTTTGCAACTTTGATTTCAGAGAAATGTAATATATATATATATATATCTGTAAACTACAATGATGTGTAGTCAAAAGTTTTTTCCAGCAAGCTGGCGAAATTTCCGAGTTTTTTTTCTTTCTCAAAGTTCAGAGATTTTCTGGCCAATTTTTGACTTTTCAAACTCAAATTTTCTAGTTTTTCTACAAATTTGAGTTTATTTGGCAAAAAATTTCTCAGTTTCTTTTTTTCTGTCTACAATGGCTCTAACATGCCGTCGCAGTAAGCTGAATGCAACTTCTCTTGTGACTCCAAAACAACTATAGAAAGCCATAAGTCTCAGATGGTGCCTTAAGAATGGCAGTTATTATTAACCAACCGTTTCATACGTAATGTATAATGTATTAAGTACTATTTAATGTTGCAGTACTCCTAATCCTTGAACCCTTTCACATTTTGTCACATTACAACCACTAGTTTCAAGGAAGGCATTAATCAGAGAACCAGCCCATGACAAAAATGGAGGAGCTGCAGAGATTCGCTGCTCAGTTTGGAGAATTGGTCATTCGCTCCAGGAATCTGGCATTTACAGGAGAATGAAAAGAAGGCAGCCATTGATGAACCAAAGCTACGATTAAAATTGTTCAAAGTTTCCAACAAGCCATGTTGGCAGACAGAAATTTTGAAAAGTGCGCTCTGGTCAGATGTGATATTCAGACTGTATGTGTGAAAACTTGGTGGCGGCAGGATCATGCTTAGCAGGAATGAAGAAGCGGGTCCGTGTTGACGAGAAGACGGACGGCGATGAGACTAAATATGATTGAGAATCTTTGGCAAAGACTTAAAAGCTGTTAGTAATCCCTCCATCCAACCTCACTGTCGTTTTTCAAAGATAGGTGGGCAAAAACGTCAGTCAGTCTCCAGCTGTGTGAAGCTGGTAAAGACGTGACACTTTCAATGAAAGGAGGTTCAACAGGCATCGACACATGTGGGCTGGATATATATCTCTTACTCAATTTTAAGGTTTTTATTTGTTGAAACCTCAGATTTATTTTCTTCCTCTTTGTTGTTTGTGGTTGTGACGTCGCAAAAATGTGAAGACGTTGGAAGGCTGTGAGTCCTGATGGAACGCACTGTGATATGATGGAATGTATTGCCCTGAAAATGTACGTTATTGGCCCTTTTCCACTAATATCCACTCAGCACGGGGGTAGAGCCACTGGTTGTGACTCCCGTACAATATTCCTGCCAATATTGCTGTTTTGTGAAAACTCAAAACGTCAGCCGAGTGCATCAGGAGGTTTAAGGACAATGGCGGACTTAGCAGAAATGTTCAACAGTTTCCATTGTTGTGTTTTTCTTCTGCACAGATCAGGAGTGTCCAGTCTGTGGGTCTGAATAACTACGTGACGAACAACCCACCACAGTTGAACTATGTAGAGTTCAGCCAAGCTGAGCTATGTTGCTAGTGGAAAAAGGCCGTACGATGCTCCCTATTTTTTTATGCTAGCCTGCTTAGAAAAAGGGTCATTTGTTGATGTAGCTTTAGCCTTAGCTACAGACTGCTAACATCCTTAAGATTGTCAAGATTTCCCAAAATATATTTTTTTTTTCTGAGTGCCTATAGTTTCAAGCAATGCTCAAACGTTTCCCACCCAGACGTTAAGTCCTGTCGTATCATTTCTAAGCAAACCTAAACATGATCCAATCATTAGCTTACCAAGCTAGCATCCTCTTTTCATGTCTGAAGCCAAGCCAGGGCTAAGATGCAACTGAAGATAAATGGGACTGTAATCATGATTCGGCTGAATTGCTTGAGTGAAGCCGTTTGTCATTGTGTCATCAGCTCTGATACTAACAATACACAGACAGCCTAATGTTTTCATTTGCCACTGGAAGTCAGAGTTTGAGTTTCATAGTCAGGAAAATCAAGTTGATTCACTCCTAACTTTGAAATTGGGACATTGAGAGGTTTTCACCTTTAAAATCAGTCAGTAATTAAAGTTTGATTACATGTTAGTAGGTTTCTTAGTTGTTGTCCAAGTAAGACCAGAACAACTAGCATTTCCTGCTGGTTGTCCAACCAGAACACAGTTATTCTGAGCGTAGCAGCATCCTAAGATCTGACCTCTGACTTCCATGGTAAATGGGAACCGTCACGCCAGTTCTGCCCCCTGAACGTAGCTCGACGCAACTTCCTGCAGCATTAAATGGGCAAGCACAACCAAGCACTTAAATGTTTGTTTGTTTTTCCAAATGTGCGAAAGATCTTACCTGTGTTTTGTTGCATTTCAATAAATTTCGAAAATACATTTCATTGCCACTGGCAGAAACAATGTCCTGTCCGTCAACATCACCGTCGACACGACCACATGTGGAACTGACCTGTGAACACGCCTGAAGCAAATGACCGGATTCCCTCATCAGCATTTACTGATTCAGCACAGCAGAGGCTTGGCAATGAGTCGTTCATAATTAGCTCAACCGTGTTGATCTGAAAATTGCAGGATAGTAGCCCTGGATGAATAGTTGTGTTTAAGGCTAAAAGCAAAGGGGCTAAATGCTCTGGATTATAAATCTCATAGCTATTCTGATAAGTAGCAATTAAAACTATCAATAATGTCCTAGTAAAGAAAAAAATTCAGTGGATGCAACATGTTTTTAACAATACGCACACATCACACCCTTCACATTTTCACTTGCAGACATATTTAAAAATGTCTTTTGATCCATCACATAAATACTCCCTTCACATGTATTAAGTTGCAGCTTATAAAAATCTGAAAAAGCTAAAAGTGTTATGAACACAAAGCACTGAATGCATGCGATGGAGCAGTCCAATTTTTTCGAGTCATCTCACTGAATAGACTTAATGATGTGCAAAGGAAGTAGTTGGAAAAGTGCCTGCAGTTCTTCAGTTCGCCATGGAGTGGCAGCATTGGAACGACAAAAGAACTGAACGCCACACCAACTAAAACACACTGGAGAAAAATGAGTGGAGAAAAAAAAAATCCACAGTTCATGGAGTAAACAAATTAGAGCGTTGAGACGTATTCTGACACTTTTACCTGTTTACTGTGTCTTTACTCTGTCCTTGCTTGACTCATTTCTATTAAATATGCCCTTCCTTAGAATTGTCACCTCTGAAAAACACACATTTCTATGACAAATATGATGGTAAGCATAATAAATACTCCTGGCTCCATTCTACCAGCGGTGCCCCGGTCACTGAGGGCTAATGTACTGACACTGATGTGGATGTTTTCGTGGACTGAAAATAGCAGCTTCGTGACGTCGCCGCTAACCTACCGCAGCAGCAGACAGATAAGATACGGCCAGCTGGCAAACTCTGCAGAGCCTGTGCAGGGTTCACAGAGCCACACATGTTCGGCCTGCCAGGAGCGTCTATAAACAGGCAATAGCTACCGGCGTCAACTGGGGGGGGGGGAAGTGGGGAAATGGATGGCTCGAGTGCTCCGCCGTGCCAGATTGAGTACGCCCGGGGAAAGAAATTACAGCCTGACATCCATCCGTACTCCAGTTAGTTGAGAACTGCTGAACGGTGCCTGTGTGAAGACGGAGGAGAAACTGCTGGGGAGTGGAGTTCAATCGCAGCTGCTCAGCGGTGCTGAAAACGAAGAGCTTTCAGTCATGATGGGAAGGATGTCGAAGAAGCAGTACAGTGTAAAATTGACTTTTCTTTTTCTTTTTTTTTTTTAATATGTTGAAATGCTATTCCCTCATCAAAAACATACCTGGAGTGTTGCTTTGAATCTGTCCCCGTGTGCTTGAGAAATCGTTTAATCTCCCATAGCAACCATCCAGCTGTGCAAAAACACACGGGCAGACCTAGCCCCGCCTTCGAGGACGAAGCTCCTCCTTGGAGCTGCATTTTCTACGTTTCTGAGCTTCCACCTTACAGAAGAGAACAGAACCCCCACAGCTCCTTCAGACTAGCCAGTAGCAATTAGCAAACACCTGGCAGAACTGCACATCTGTTGAGCTCATTTTAAGAGCTATGTCTCTTCTAAAAATGTTGTTAAAAGGTTCATAGAAGAGCCATGCTTTGATGACTTAATGAAGGAGGAGTTTCAGAAAGAGCAGGAGTTTTTAAAGAGACAGATGCCAAATTTCAAGGCGTTAAATTCGTTTTAAGTCACATTTGTATAGCATTTTTTTTAAAAACAAGTCAACTCAATCGCCTCATTGTGCTAAAAAATAGCACTACGTGCCTGGAAAACACACACAACTGCCCCTTTAAAGCATTTGGAACAATATATCAGCGGGACAAATGATCAGAGCACAGAAGGCTGTTTTAATTTTTTTTATGTTGTTCCACTGAGTGCGCTGGGTGGCCAGATGTGGAACATAATGCACCATAAGCCCAAATGTAAGCTGTCTTGCAGCCAGATGTGACCTACAGTGGGGAGCGTGAGTTCAGTTGGTCTCTATCAGGGATGAATAACAATAAAGAGCAACTCTGAGAGAGCGAGAGAGAAGTGGGAAATAAAGATGAGAGGAGAGCAGAGACAGAGGCTGTTGTTTCCCTTCTGCTGGCTAACAGAGCAGAGCGCCACCCATGGAGGGAAAAGATGGGTGACTCACAGCGGCCCGGCGGAAGACGGGTCAGTCTCCCAAGGACGAAGCGGCAGGAGGCCGGTTTACGGCCGACAGCATGTCTGACATGTCCCAGTTCGCTTTTCTGCCCTTTCGGTTCCCATTAGGTAGAACTGCAGTCTAAAAGATCCTGGGGTTCACATCAGGTCTGAAGCTCATTTTTCTTCCAACACTCAAATATTCATAGCTCTAATGTGTGACCATCGGCACCGTTTTGGGCTTAGAGGTTTGGACTTCGGTCAGTTTGATAAATAACAGAGCCGGAGGTAGACCGCACAGGGCCCTGAGCAGAATGTAGGTCGGGTCCCACTTCCTGTGAAGCCCACCAGCACCGCGGCAGCAACAACAGTGATCAGTTTGTTATTGGACACCAGCGATATAGTGGTCAGCGTTTGCAGGCTTCGGATTTCCTACGTTTTGCATGTTTGTCACTCTTCAGTGTCTCAGAATGTCGAGACATCAAACCAATTTAAATATCAGTCAAAGTCGACACTTGTGAACACAAAATGTAGTCTTTTTAAAATGGTGTTAATAATGTAGGAAAAATAATAAAAAATTGAACCTAAATGTAACCTGTGAGAAAACACGGCTTCCTCTAAAACCTAATGACTGGTTGGGAAATCCTTCATTTAAAGGGCCAGCTGAGGTAGAATGTATTGATAAAACTACACATGAAAAAACTGTAAAAAAAAAAAAAAAAATGACAGGCTTTTTCTGCATTCAATGAGTACCACTTAAAGTTAAGTAGTTTTTTAAAGAAATCTTTTCACATTGATGTAATTTGGCACTATATAAATAAAAGCTCATTTGCCATAAAGTTTCAGCTCCCAGTTCCGACTTTGTGCCTCTATAGAGTCAATGGAGCCGCAAATCTGGGCCTCGAGTTTGATGAACCTGATGTCGTCAGTGATTCCTCTTCAAAAACTCAAAATCTTACCGAGTCAATTTTTAGTTTAGCTTTGAGTGCAAAATTCTTAGTACAAATTCTGCTTTTCCTGCGGTTGTCAAGTGTGTGAACGGAAATCTGCTGGAACCAGAGTGAACTCTGCACACTGTGGAAGAACAGAAAAGCTGTGTCAGCTGCTGCAATGTGTCTGAATTCAATGCAGTCACACTTTCACCTTTGAAAACTTTAAAAACGTCAGTTCTCTCAACATTGTGATTGCACCGCTGGTTTTGACGATGGCTTGGACTCTGTGGGGAAACTCCATTCCCATGAAGACAGTGGGCTGCTGACGACTGGACTCGTGTTTTACTTTCTCTCCAGACTCCATTGGACCAGAGTTCTTCTGGTGGAGGCAACGCGAAAACAGAACAACTCCAGGTCAGTGCTGCCGCTGGCTTCTCAGCAGCTTTTATTCAAAGCGTATGAAATATTGAAAAGTTTTTTTTTTTTTTAATATAAGCTCAGCACCCTCGCCCTAAAACCTCCTGGAACACCAACCGCTTGCTGGCAAATGACACCGAGCTCCAAAAATAGAACGGACATGGCAGGAATCATGAGTTGACCTTTTCGGAACCAGCGCAGTCGGGATGGAGCCGTGCTTGATACGACTGCCACTGTCGCGCCTTTGGCCTTCTACTCGACAAAATAACCAGCATGCGACTAAATAAAATCACTGTCGCGGCTGAGGTGGATGTGCTGAATGTGGGCACGTTGTATTGGCAGCAGCACTGCGAAAGGCTGCCGAACAGAGACCTGGATGAAATCTTACATCGAGCTGGAGAAACGTATGTAAATATGATCGTTTTAAGTCATTTCAAATGAATCCGAACCACACTCGTGTTTCTGAGAGGCCAGTTGAAAAACCCTCACGATGGTGTAGATGTGTGCGACATGAATAGTACTTTGACTCACACGAGTGCTTTGACTCTGGCGCTTCAATGGGTGTGAGGGAAAGAACCTCAGGGTGAAAGCGGAGAAAGACATTTTATTTATGATGAGATGACAGGTGGAAGATGGTTGGAGGCGTTTTACCTCACAAGTTTTTGAGCTAAAAAATCTTCGGTTGATGACACTGCAATGTGATGAACTTTTGGATTCGCCGTCTTGAAATCAAAATAGTTTTCATTTCAGGACGTTCCTTTCAAGCCGCCCGTCAATCGAACGCACATCCACAAACCCAAAGGAACGATCCCGACAGAGGAGTTCTTCTTATTGCTTAAAAAGTGGAAAATTAAAGTCAGAGTAGAAACAAAAGATTGTTGGTGTGCATCTTGGTAGAAACCTGAAATGGAAAGGAAAGCAGAAAAGTATATCTACTGAAAATGTCAAACTATTTTTCAAAATTCAAAACGGGCCACGCAACAAAGGCCAGAGCACAACATTAAACAGAAGGACGTGAAAAGCATCATAATGGCACTTAAGATTTGGCATTTTGAGGCAAAGCTTTTGTTTTGCCCGACGTGAGCAAAGGAAACCGAATTATGACCAAGCTGAACGATTACTGCTTGGATTTCAGCAACACATCAACTTTTGAACAAAATTTATTTGTCAAATTGTTACATGCTGAACACAATAGAGTCGCAGAGGTACAATCTGTGAAAATCAATAATTGATGTTACTATACCCACACGTGGAAGGTGATGGGTTATTATTGGGTTTCTGTGGTCGCAACTGAAGTTGAGTCATTTTCACCAAACAATGGGTAAAAAAAAAAACAAAAAAGTATGACCAAGAGTGCTGGGTCAGACTAGAACATGACTTTACAGATATCCGTCTGACCGGACGAAAGGAGAACCGGTGAGATGCCAAAATCACGCGTAACAAAGTCGACGGGTTCTGTTAACGACTTCGGTTTAAACCAGAAATCAAGTGTCCTCACTTGAGGTGGAAGCGGTTCGTTGTCTGCTCTGGTGTTAAGCTGAATGTCATCTGCATAGCAGTGAAAGGGAATCCTGCAGAGAGTTGATATGTTCTCAGTAGAGCGAGAACGTACAGGGACCGAGGACTGACCCCAGAGGGACGCCGCACACGATTCAGTGAGTCAAAATAGCAAAATATTATCAGCAAACCAACACAAATTGCCTCGGTTTTAAGTGTAGGGTTTAAGACGCAGCACAACAGGAAGACTGTGATATTTCATTCATTTGACAAGTTCTGCAATCAGAAGAATCTGTTTGAATAGCCAAAGGTTAATCCACCCCGGATCCCTTCCCTTCGCCATTTAACAGACCAATCAGCAGCTGGAAGCAGGATCAGTGCAGCAGGTCCATACTTCAGAGGTGGACTGTAGGAACCGAGTCGCTCGTAGGTTTTGTTTTCAGTCTCGGTTTGCGCAGCTCGTCCAAGAGATGCTAAAGAGAAAATCAGAAGGAGCTGAACTTTTCCTCACAGCCACAGATTGCAGTCAAAGCATCTTTGCTCTCAGTTCTGGTTCTATTGAGCCGGTGAGGACTGGCTGCTGATCACACCTCGGTGTTTTTACCCCGGCTCCTATTCGAACATTAGTTTCTGTGACATCAGACCACAGAGAGGATTTCACGATCACTTGAGAGAGCAACAGAAACGAGCCAGGAAATCTGCAGTTTCCTTCTCAGTTCCTAATTCTATTTTTTTCCCCCCTCAAGAATCAACCATGTGCAAGTTTTTGAAAATATTTCACAAAGCCGACATCAAATATGGAATCCAATGCGTTTTATATTAATCAGTGACCAGAGATTTGATCCTGAAAGCATTTTTAATCTACTGATCAGAACTCTTGTCGACTCGGCAGAATGAACAGAAGCTTCTGCTTCATGTGAAGTGAAAACTGTTAACTTGAAGACCTGAGATAATAATAATAATAATAATAATAATAATAATAATAAAAATAAAACAATCCACTGTTTTGTGTTGCAACTTTGATGGCATATTTGAGCTTCTAAATAAATAAATAAAAAAAAAAACGCGAGCGAGAGACGACTCCGATCAGCACGGAGTCAATTAACACCTTTTAACTGAGAAAGAAAAGGAAAAAAGAGAAACATACCATCTGGTGTTGGTGTGTAACTGGAGCCAATTAGGCGCTTTTGCTTTTCAACATCAGAGTGAGTTTTGGGCAGCGTTGACTCTCTCTCTCTCTCTCCTCTCTTACTGCTGTGGCTGAAATTTGTTTTTTGGGGTTTTTTTTTTTTTTTTGCTCCGGTGTTGCTGGAAAGGCCCATCCGCCCTCGGACGGTCTAAAGCACTCTATTTTTTTTTTTTTTAAACGAGGCGTCGCAGCAGCAAGGCAGCTGGAACTGCCGCGGATGGAAACGATAACATTTCCAGTAATGGCCCTAATGTGTACACATTAGCCACATTAATCTGTGTCTGTGTGCGACTTGATCACTGGAGGCTGGTGTAATGGGTTTCCTGTTTGACCAACAAGGCGCAGGCGGTCACATGCACACACACACACGCACGCACACACACACACACCCTTCTTGGTGGATCCAACTATGATTAGATCAAGATCCTTTATTTGTGCAAAAGTGACCATATTTACAGAAAAAGAGCCACAATCCTGAAAATGGTTATTTTTTTCTATCCATTGTTGGAGTTAATATTTGGTTGATATTAGATACGTTTTCTTTGACCATTTTGCGTCAGACTTTTTGAAAATAAATTTGCTTAATGGAAACAAGCCGATTTGGACAGAACTTGTTGAGGATGAGGTGGTGTTTTTTATTTATTTAAATTTTTTTTTGACCATATCAAAATCGGTTCATTTGGCAAAAGTGCAATGGAGACCCGTGAGTCACACGACCAACGGCCAGATGTTGGCCACTGGCACAAACAACAACAACAACAAAAAATGAAGTAGCAGAAGGATCGTGGAATGTTTTTTTGGGGGGGGTTTATTTTTATGACTTGTCACGTTAAACTTATTCATGTATGAGTTTAAGATTTACTTTCAAGGCAAAGTTTGACAACTGGGATCCCGTTACAATTGTGCGCAAAACTCGATATTTCGCTACAAGCTGGAAAAAACCACCAATTTCAACACTGCAGTGTCTTTACAAAATAAGCAACGCAATTAAAATCACATGTGGATACGAATGTCCATGTGATGTTAAAACAAAACAAAAAAAACACTCTGCGCCATCATCCTCCGACCACTTCCTGTCGTATTCTTCGTCGTTTCCTCCAGTAGTAACATCTGCTTCTTGTTATTTATGTTATTGCTGACTCACTCTAAAGTCAGAAGTTTACATACATCTCCTTTGGATTATTTGATTTCATTCAACAAGTGGCCTTTGTTGCAGCCTTCTACCTTTTACGCAGAAGATCTCTTTGGGTGTTTGAAACTGCGTTTCTCTTTGGAGGAACTGCAGCCAGAGTTCCTCCAAATCTCCCCACTGCAAGACGTAGACGCTTGTTATTTGAAAGCTTTTGGCAACTTCTGCTTTACTTACTGACAAAAAAAAGTTCAGTTGTTGAACTCACCTGAAGTTTTGGTTCGTTATTGCCGCAAAGCCAATTAAAGGGTCATCGGGACGAAGGGCTCCTGTCAGGATGGAGGGATGGTTTTTCCATTGTGTCCAGATTCGATGCTCCATTCAGTGTTTCCGTATCCGACTCACACTTCGTGCTTCGGCGATGCTCGTGTTGTCAAGGGTGCAAGAATTCAAACGTGAGGAAGTTACTCTGTGTGCGTGTGCGTGTGTGTGCTGATCCTGAGGTGACACCAAAAAGAAAGAAAGAAATTCCCACATGGGATGCAAAGACATGTAGAGATTGGAATGAGTGGATTGTGAGAATGTGGCAGGGAATCTTAGACTTTAGTTCTGGATGTGAACGCAATGAAACTCTCAGTCGTACAGCGAACGTGACTTCTAACCAGGCCCACTAATGGATGCTCTTCTCATCTTACAATTGCAGTGAAAGTCATTTGTTTCTCTAAAACTGTAAGATGACACACACACACACACACACACGCACACACACACACACACGGTAGAATGAGTCGCTGGTGATTACACTGACGCTTCACAATGCAGAACTATGTAAGTAGAAGCATTTCTGGTAATACTGCAATGAAAGCTTCACAATTTTATATGTGCCTTCATTTGTAATGTAAAACACTCTTTTTTTCACGTAGCGCAATCAAAGTGAAATAGAAAAAGAAGTCGATGCAGAAAATATTGAAAAAATGAACAACTGACATGCTTTGCTGAGGCAACTCAAGAATGAGTGGAGCGGATTTTGGTACCAAATGAGCTGCAAAGAGTCCAACAGCAACACTGACGGAGCTGCAGGAATAAACACTGACGCTGGACCAAAGAGTTGAGCTGCAAGAATCTTTCATAATGACAGAGAAAGTGTTGACAAAATTCAGATCTGAATTGGACGTCAGAAAACCTGCAGAGGTCCAGATTGGAGATCTTATGCGAGGCAGAGCGAGCAAATGTTACCAAATCAAGACGTGGAGTGTTGACTTGTGGACATTTATGATGGAGACGCAGCAGGGCGTAAGGGCTTAGAACCTGTTGATGACTGCTTGCAGTTCTAGGGGTTTTTTTTTCTAAATTTTTGTTTATTTTTCAATCCACAGGGATATAACCCAAACCCTACCCTTCAAACTATTTATTATAATCAAAAAAAAGTTACATCTCAAAAATCTGTAGAGAAATACGGCAGTATATTCATATAGATTATTGAGAACCACTGTGAAACTAAAATAATGCAAAACTTTTTTTTTGTTTTTAAAAGGCTCATTTGGGAATCAAACCGATTCCGTCTGATGCGGTCGACATTTTTTTTCTTCCAGCTGAGCAGATGTTGCCGCCAGCTGTCGTCCGCAACAATGACCACTTCAGTGAGCAGTCTTTCATTTTTTCAGACGTACACACACACACACACACACACACGCATACGCGTCTCGTTGAGCCCCCCTCACTCCATCACTGCCAGGCTTCCTCCCAGAGGGTCGCCTGGAAATGAAGGCCCTGGATCAGGGATCCAATCATGACTGATGGTCCGGCGGTCGCATGCCGACACGCGGCGCAAACGAGCGGAGACATGGGTCCGTGCCATGAGCGCGCACACACGCACACACACACGCCTCTTGGCTTATTAAGGTCAGACGGTGTGTGTGTGTGTGTGTGTATGTGTGAGGGCTGAGGTGGAAACGGTCTGCATGACTGAACTGGGGCTCAGGTTTTGCCTCAACGTGCGTCTTCTGGATTTTCTTTTCTGTGCTGCGTCACGACTCATTGACATTTCGATTGTTATTTTTGCACACAGAGTGTTTCCATGTACCAGCATGCAAATATGTTGCGAACAAGAACATTTATGCGACATCCACTTTAATGCGAATGTTTTGAGGAACACCTCCAAAATACAATGATAACACAAAAATGAAAGAAAATAAATATATACTAACAAGGGTAAGCAGCATTCCAGCTAACATCCAGTGCACTGACTCAATGTGGATAAGTTAACATTAGACGGGGGGTAAATTTGAGTTTTTTAAAAAAGGTGAACAAATCTTTCGGATCATCTTCTCTAACTTCGCCGTTAGAGACCTCAAACTGAGCGTCGCTTTCCCTGAACCTTTGGTGTCGAACTCCTCTTCCGGCAAGAAAAGCAATCCATGTTGATGTTGGATCTCTCTGTCCGGGTGGCTGAACACTTCGGTAATCACTGCTACACACTCAGGGGCAATTACAGTAAACGCATTGATCTGCTGGGGGTTTTCTCTAGTTAAACCTCCTCTGGAAAGTGGCCGGTGTGAACGCCGACACACAATGCACCGGAGGCTGCTGTGATAGATTGCAGTGCCATCCTACTGCAAACGTCTTCACGTGTGACGATTCTGATGGCCTTAATGACGTTCGCTGTTCTGTAACAAACCTCTGAGCCGGTCTTGCACATGAAACCCAAATCAAATATATATTCAGTGTGTGGTTGGAACGTGACAAAATGTGGAAAAGATATTTCACCAGCATGTCAAATAAAATGTGCCTGGTCATGATTGTTTCTCTTGCGTACCGTGTGGGAGAGCAGCCGAATGCACGCAACCCCTCAGCGGACGGGCAGGCACGAAAAGTATAAATGACGACTTTAACCGAAAAAGCAGCATTACAAAACAATCCCAGCGCTCTCCAGGCAGGAACTGCCAGGCAGCGTAAGAAACACGCCGCACAGGTCCAATTGGCTGTGAGACAATAATCTGGCAAGGTGGCCAGACAAGCAGCCGGTTGCCACACACATGGAGACAATGACTAACAGAGAGCAGCTGAACGGCAGCAGGAAATGGAGTCATTCAGGTTTTGAAAGCAAAACCGTGCTGACGGAATGACGGCGACGAAAGGCTGCCGTCGGCAACCGAGGGCCACCACAGTTTCAGTTCAACGGTGGCAAACTAAAACACGCGACCGAGACGACACACTGTTGAGTGATTCAGTTTTGCAAATACAGGAATTAATCTAACAGCGGTGGTCGCCGCAGTTAGATATTTGTTCACTGTGATAACACAAAATGGGGATCAGAATCACACGGGCAAAAGAGCTGGAATATATATAATTAAAAAAAAGAAAGAATCCTCATTTTAAAACTAGAACAGAAGCTATCTTATTCATTTTCTTGGCTTTCTCGCCCATTTTGCTTCATATCTTCAGAAAGAGAGATTCTTTGTTGACGTCTCTCTTTGTTTCGCTCCACGTAGATTCGAAAGAGAGGAAATCAAAATCTTGGCAGACTGACTGGAAAGATATTATCTGGGCAAACAACAAAGAGCTTCGTATCAAAGCAGTGCCTCACATTCATATTGCATAAATCTTCTCTTTTCTGTCAGTTTTTCACCTTAGTGAAAGCAAAACATCACATTCCAGCGACTGTTTTTAGACACCAGGGTAATGTGACGTCAAGCGAGCGAGACCCTGACGTGAGGTATATGTGAGGTATATGAAAGAAACAGGAACGCAGTGCTTTGCGACTAATTATCAACACGACGAAACCTAGATAAAGTCAGGAAAAAGTCCTAATTTAAAAATCAGAAACAGCGAGGGAGAGGGAAGTAGCTGTGCTAGCTTGACTTTGACGGCCTCAGATGAGCTGTGGAATTCGGTGCATTTCGGCTCAGTCTAAAAACAAAATGGCGACCCACACGCCTACTTTCTGACAGATAATCGATAGAGCAGGTGTTTGAACGATCTGATCTGCCGCCGCTGTGTTCGGACCGTTATTAATAATGACAAAAATAAACACCAAGCCTGAAAACTAATACCGTAACAGACTGGATGTTTTGTTCTTTGCATGTTTATTGGTGTTTGATCCTGATACACTCATGGAGCTGTTGTCAGTTGCTACGGCGACACAGAGAGCGTCAAAAGAGAAGAACTGTTTTGAGTTTTTCAATGGGGTTTCGGTCATTTTTACCGTTGTTGTGGCGCTAAATTATCAAAGTTTGACCCACGGCCAAGTGGCAAAAGAATCACCTATTTGCCCTCTGACGTTGTACAGATGCGTGAAATTTCCTCGTTGCAAACAACAATAGAACAGGAAACCCTTCCTGTACGTATTTTTGACTGCCCTCGCTTGCACACACCCAGGATATCAAAGTGGGCCGAAGGGGTTGAAAATCTGTGCCGTGAAACAAAAAGCAAACTTATGGCGACGACAAACAAACCTTCTTTGAGAGTCAGAGCGCCGCACAAGACACGAGGAGAACACACCAGACATGTTGCTCCACGGCAACAAACCCGGAGCGTCCGACTTCCTCCGGCCTCGCAACGGACCACACAAACCTCGGTGGGAAAAACTCACTCAGCTGAGATTATTTGATTTATGTTTTATTTATGTATTTGTTTTTACCTCGCCCGCCCAACTGCTCTTCAAACAGCAGAGCGCCTCTCTCAGATGCCTGCTGATAAGCGCTGACTGGCCGCCGGAGTTGTTTTAAAAGAGCCGGACTGTCGGCAGTTGAAAATAAACGCTTGTCAGCCGCCAGTGAAATGTCATCTCACTTATCGCTGCGTGAAGCTGTGTTCGTCGCAGGCTCTTCAGCGCTGCTTTTGGTTCGTTTGGCTGTTTATTGTTTTAGCCAGAGCTGAGAGATTCTCCTGGAGCGAAGGTGACATGAATCACGTGGTGTTTATAATACGCCACCCACAAACTCAAAGAAGATTATAAAATGAACACCTTGCCTTGCAAAAATTCTTGTCATACTTACAACCTTAGAACTCGGGGGGGACTGGCTACTAAACACTTTGATTTTTCAAGGAGCACCACAAATGTTTCCATTTAGATTTAAAATTTTTTATTTTTTTATCACTTTGTTGTGTTGACTCATATGTAGGTGTGTTGTAGTAACGGTTTGTGTGATTATAAATATAAAGTACTCCAATAATTTGAAAATGATGACGTTACAACATCTTTTTGGCAACCACATTGAGCTACTGGCCCAGGGATGCGTTAAACCTGCCATCACAGGGTTTCCCTCAGTATCTTAAGCCTGGCGGGCCACCAGGCTTTACCTGTGCCCCCATCAGGCTTAGCATTGCTAATTTATTTTAATTTATCTAGACTGGGCCATAAGATAAAACTTCAATTTGCGTTGCGTTTACGTTGTTCCCGGCTTTGCGTTAACGCTTAAAACAATTTAGAACATTTTATAGCTCCAAATATCTATATTTTTTATGCTTAGCTGTAAGCAACTACAGGTTGTGTTTTACCGAAGAACTTAAACGCAGTCAACTTAGCGACTTAGCCTGTTAACTACTAGCAACGGAGACCGTAACTGCTACCAACACCACTCTCAAGACCCAAAACCTCTGCCAGGCCCCACAGACATTGGATAATAAACAATAAAATTTAGTTATAAAAATGAACATAAAGAAATTTATGTTTGGTTTATTATTTCTTTGGTGCATTTATGCAACAAAACCTAAACTGTTAGACAGACTATTTATTTTGTTTGGATAAGCCTGATATCAGAAATTAGAACTCTTACCTTGTCTCCAAAGTAACTGACGAGTAGATCTCCAGGCAACTAATGATAAAAAGCCAACAACCTATGCCGTTTGGGGCCATGAGATGCAGCACGCCTTGGTGCTATATGTATCATTTTTATGTACATATTTCTAATTAAGTCAGTTCTTTGAATAAAACCCTCTGTGTGAAATCTTATACTTGTCTTATATATATATATATATATATATGTATAAAAACACCTCCTCGGGCTGCCAACGTACCGTGGTGGAGGGTTTGAATTCCCCAATGATCCCAGAAGTTTTGCTGTGTGGGGCTTCATGCCCCTGATAGGGTCACCCAAGATAAATAGGTTCTCGTTGAGGGACAAGACAAAGTGCAGCCCAAAGACCCCAATGATGAATGGAAACTTTGGACTTAGTGTTTCCTTGCCCGGACGCGGGTCACTGGGGCCCCACTCTGGAGCCAGGCCTGGGGCACGTTGGTGAGCGCTTGGTGGCCAGGCTTTTACCCATGGAGCCCGACCGGGCTCAGCCTGAAGAGGAGACATGGGTCCCTCCTCCCATAGGCCCACCACTTGTGGGAGGGGCCAAACGGGTCGGGTATATTGTGAGATGGATGACGGCCGAGGGTGGGGGTCCTGGCGGTCCCATCCCCGGTTGCGGAAGCTGGCTCTTGGGAAGTGGAATGTCACCTCTTTGGTGGGGAATGAGCCGGAGCTGGTGTGTGAGGTTCCGGCTAGAAATAGTCAGTCTCGCCTCGACGCATGGCTCTGGTTCTGGAACCAGTCTCCTTGAGAGGGGCTGGATGTACTTCTATTCTGGAGTTGCCCACAGTGAGAGGCGTTGGGCAGGAGTGAGCATACTTGTTGCTCTCCATCTCTGCACCTGCACGTTGGGGTTTACACCGGTGGACGAGAGGGTATCCTCCCCCCACCTAGGGGTGGGGGGGGGATGGGTTCTGACTGTTGTTTATGCTTACAGGCCGAACAGCAGTTCAGATTACCCACCCTTTTTGGAGTCCTGACAGGGGGTACTGGAGAGTGCCCCTCCTGGGGACTTCCTTGTTCTGCTGGGGGACTTCAACGCTCATGTGAAGTCTCCCAACGACAGTGAGACCTGGAGGGGCGTGGTTGGGAGGAGTGCTCCCCCGATCTGAACTCAAGTGGTGTTCTGTTGTTGGACTTCTGTGCTCATCATGGATTGTCCATAACGAACACCATGTTCAGGCATAAGGGTGTCCATATGTGCACTTGGCATCAGGACACCCTCAGCCAGAGTTCGATGATCGACTTTGTCATCGTTTCACCGGATCTGCGGCCATATGTCTTGGACACTCGGGTGAAGAGAAGTGCAAAACTTGCAGTCACAGTTCAGATGAGACCTCAAAAGTCAGTCATCGAATGGCAGCCTGGTGTCATGTTGTCAAGAGCACATATGACATCATGTTCAACCCTTATGAACATGTGCTTGTCATAGATTGTTCCGGACAATCTATGACGAGTGCAGAACAGAACACTACTAGAGTTTAGATCATCCCTTTATCCTTTCATCCCTTTCGGACATCACAAACAATCATGGACACACACACACACACACACACACACACACAAACAGACCTAAGGAGAATTTAGAGAGACCAATTAACCTGACACTCATGTTTTTGGACTGTGGGAGGAAGCCGGAGCACCCGGAGAGAACCCACGCCTGCACAGGGAGAACATGCAAACTCCATGCAGAAAAAGGCCTGGAATTGAACCCAGAACCTTCTTGCTGCAAGGCAACAGTCCTACCAACTGTGCATCATTCCTTCTTTTCTAAGTCTTTAAACTGATATCTTCGTGGTGTGGTCTGTGCTGGTGATTATATGTATTTATCTAATTTCATTCCTTCATCCATCCACCCATTTTCTTACACCCTCATCCCATTGAGATCTGTCCTGGTGCCTATTTTCAGTGGTCAACGGGTGAGAGGCAGTGTCCACCCTGGACAGGTCGCCAGTCCATCACAGAGACAAACAATCATAGACACACATCTGTGGCTATAATTGTTTGTCTCTGTGATGGACTGGTGACCTGTCCAGGATGTACACTGAGTCTTCACCTTCATTCCCTCATTCCTTCATCTCTTCTTCAATAAATCTTTAAACTTCTATCGTGATCTGGTCCTTGCTAATGTATTACAATCTTCCTCCATCCATTATTGTGAGAATCTTGATAATTTTGGTCCCTAATATAAATAAGTGTTACTCATTTTCGTCAACAGCTTCCTTTCTTCTCCATCTCTCTGGCTTCCTCAATCCCACAGCGTGCCGAAGCCTTTTCAGAAAAGGCTTCTTTTCTGGTAGAGGAGCCTTTGCTTCTGCAATCTCCTCATCCCTCTGTTTCAGCTCTTCTTTGAGCTTGTTATTGTCTTCAAGCTGCCGTTCAATTTCAGCTGTCTTTCCATCCAGCTCTTCTTTATATTTTATTTGATTTAAAAAGAGTTTTCGATTCGCTTCGTCCAGTTCCTTCTGCAGCATGTTCTTCTCAGCATGAAGAAATTTGGCTCTCTTTCCATTCCGTATCTCGATCTCAGCATGGCGATATCGTTCATCTTTGTGTTCCTGTTCCATTGTTTTAATTTCTTCTTTGAGAGCTAAAATGTCACTTTCGTATTTCTGGACCATTTCTCGACTTGCGTCCTTTACTTGGTCCAGCTCTTTCTGCATGCATTTCTCCGTTTCTCTGCAAGTGTCTTGAATCGAAGTCATTTTCTCACAAAGAGCTTTGTTCTCTGCTTGTAGCTCTGCGTAAAGCATTCTGTTCACTTTCGCCATCTCAACATGACAATCCTTGTCGTCTCTCAGCTCCTGCTCCAGTGAACTCACTTGTTTCTGGAGGGTTGAAACATCTGCCTCATATCTCTTGGTCATTTCCATGTTGTCCTCTTTGGCTTTGTCCAGCTCTCTCTGGAGACATGTCTCTCTCTCTCTGGTGGCGTCTTGCAGAGAAGACAGTAGATGACGAAGAGCCTCATTCTCAGCTTCTAAGTCTGCATAAAGTGTCCTGTTCATCTTCAACACTTCAGCGTGAGCTTCTTCATTATCACTGAGCTTCTTCTTTAATGTCTCTACTTGTTGCTCCAGGACTTTAACAGAAGTTTGATAATTGATGTCCAGTTCCTTGTACGAGTCTTTCACCTCCTTCAGTTCTTCCTGAAGCTGCCTCTCTTTCTCTGCAGACGTCTTTCTCAGCAGAGCCATTTCCTTCTTCATGTCTATATTCTGAGCCGTGTTGTCACCTTTCAGGATCTTAAAAAAGTTGCTGCTTGCATTTCTTTGTGAGTTCGCTGCTCTTTCCATTTCTAACTCTTCCTGCTACGTTTCTATTTGTTCTGTTAGATTAATAACATCCACTTGAAGCTTTTCAAGGACTTCTTGATATAAGGCCTTGCTTTCTTCCATCTCTCGCTGTAAAAGTGCCTCCTTTTCTTGGGACGATGCTAGCTGTTGTTGGAGGGATTTTATTTTATCCTCTTCGAAGAATTCCTTCGTCTGAGTCTCCATTTCTCTCTGAGATAGTTTTGAAAATCTGCTGAAAATGATCCAAAGTGTTTTCCGTAGAAGCAGTCTCCACTCGACTTTGTGCTTTCTGACAAGCAAAAGAACTAATTGACTGAACTTAAGTGAAGTTCTGTGGTGGCATCACAAGGACTTGTGACAACTTAGAACTGTTTATGCTATGGTGACCTCTGACAGTGTTCTAGAATTCTGCACCTTGTGTATTTATTTTTTTAAATGATTGAAAATGAATTCAGAGTTTCAGCCATATTTTATACAAATGATGAAATGAAATCAAATAATCCATAGTTTCTGTAAGCTAAGTTTAATTTTGTCTATGGTTAGTGTTATTGTCCACTTAGAAGATCTGCCCCTGCAGGTGTTGTCGAGTTATTTTGCCAATCTTATGATGCAGATCTGAAGCACAGCTCGGGCCAAATCATCAACATTTCAACAGCTCAGGGCTTTTTGCTTCTCCCAGAGCAGAGACGGTTCTTCATGCAGCAGCATCGGCACTCGGAACAAACTGTCAGACTCAGAACAGGAAGTATATCCTGATGGGTGAGCCGCTTTTTGGAAAGATGATTCAAAGTACAAAACGAAAGTGTCCCTCGGAAGTGAAACTCAGCAAATTAAGGAAAAACTGTCCCTTTGAAGGGGGAGTAGCTCATAATCTGATTGCGCTTATGTGTACACGGTTTCTATCAGCCTCCTGACTGACGCCCTTGTCAGCATTTTAACAATTACTGTGGATGTGAAATCATGTGCTAAAAGTTGCTGCGGCGAATAAATATTCCAACCAAGAAGTAACATTTGACAATAGCTTCAGATTCAACTATTACTATCGTTGTATATTATACAACTAATATAAGCTGAGCTTAGCCGTGTTAGCCAGGGGCGTCATAATAATGATGTGTGTTAAGGGGACGAGTTCCCCTTTAAAAAACACATGGTACTTCCCCAACCTTGACTTAGGAATACGCTTTCTTAGTTTATGAATAAATAATATCAAACTTCCAGTATTTAAGACACCTTGAATACTAGCCTGGCATGACTGCAGTCACCATGCCAGGCCACTAGATGGCACTGTGATCTTAGCCTCAGCTTCCACCTCATTTAGAAAACAATGATCCAACATGAACCCGGAGCTCATGTACCACGAACAGGTTAAGCTACACAAACAGCACCGTTCTGACCGGGACGTTCTGGAAAAATGTCACACTATTTGTGCTTCCGTTAACCATGATGCTTCACGAGTCAAAATGACGAAAGTGAATTTGCTTCATGGAAACACTCATGCTTTATTCAATAAAACGTTCTGCCACCGTGATCCAAACTGAGGTATTTCACAGAACTGCAATGGAGACACTGTTTTCACATCGCACGCCAGGGTGTTACCATGGCGAAAGCCACAAAGAAGACAACAGGAAGTAGCGTGTGGTTTATAGTTTTTTCCACGTTCTACTTTGACAGAACATGCTGTGTTCTGTCAAAGAAACCTCAACTTTGTTGTTTGTTTTCTCGTTCATGAACCCAAAACCCTGTATAGTTTCATATTGTGAGCTGGATAAAGAATTAGAGTCCCTAAAAGCTCTGAATTCTTTCTAGACTAGTGTCCCACTGCAATGGCGATTAAATCGGTGCGATTGTTCGCAAACAGGACTTCTACTTGCAAAATTGAACTCGTACGGAAAACTGTAATTTACTCATCTCTTTTTAACTCCGGCTGCCGTCCGTCCTCTGTACAAATGTCGATCCCGCTAAATCAATGACCTCATGCCTTCATTACCACCCTGCCCCGCCTCCCGAACGTTGGCGCTATATTTAGACCCGGTACCCAGAATACAGTCTCCGAGTCATCGCCCCCATCCTGTGAGAGTGATGAACTGGTCTCCACCTCACTCCCAGGCTCCACGGGGGGCCAGAAGCCTCAGCTAGACGCCGTGCTCGCCCGCATCGGCTGCCAAATGACACCGACGCGCACATTTCTCCCCGACAGGAGAGAGGAGTAACAATCTGAGACATGCAAACAAACACGCTCGCACGTGATTGGGTGTTTTAGTACCACTGTCTCCTTCCTGAGAGTCTGTGAAGTAGCTTAAGGTCATTAAAAAAAAACAAAAAAATGGAATCTAGTTTGGAATCCTTTTCTCTTAGTTAGGCTGTGTCTTGTCCCCTCCTTTTAACCCTCTTTCAGCCCTTCTTTCTCCATCGCCAATCTGTTTTAATTAAAGCGTGTGAGACGTCAAGAACCGGTCAGCCGTTCTGGTTGTGGCCTCAGACTCCATCCTGTCATGTTTGCTTTGACTCACCGAGACGTCTCCTCCGTTCCCTCCTCCTCCCGCCGCCTGCTTTCTGGCTTTCATCTCCCTATTGACAGCACGTCTCAAAACAACTACACTCCTGTTTCCTTTTCTGACATGTTGATTTCCAGCTCCGGCAGATATTTTGGGACATTTGGTGTTTTATTGACAATTTATTTGATTCTTTTTGTTAGTAGTGTTATGTGTTCTTCAGGCACACGGTGCAATTTTGTAGCACAATTAAGTAACTATGTTACCTTCAGTTGTTATAAAAGTAGAATTTTGATATCAAATATAACTTAAAATAATTTTTACACTGCAGTTTCACACCTTGAAATTGTCTCTTTAATGAACCTCCTGCACTTTAGCGACATTTTTTTTCTTTTTGTTTAAACCAGTGTTGCGCCAACAATTAGCTCTTATAGTGAGCTCACCAGGTGTTTGCCAATTGCTGCTGGCTAGTCTGAAGGAGCTGAGTAGGAGGCAGGTGGGCTGCTCTGTGAGGTGAAAGCTCAGGGGAGGAGCTTTGTCCTCGAAGGCGGGGCTAGGTCCACCCAGGTGTTTTGCTCAGCTGAATGGCTGCCGTGGGAGATTACATTTAACATGATGCTGCCCCTTTAAGACTGGGGTGGAAGACTTTCCAGCAGGACCCCTAATCTTCAGCCAGAACTGAAACTGATATTTATGTTAGAACGGCCCAGTTAATGTCTCGGTTGAAATCCAATTCAGACTCTGTGGTACAACTAGATAAATAACCACATTCCAGTTTGATGGTGCTTAAGTTATTTTGCGGCAAAGAATAGATCAAATCCCGGTCAGGACATAGAAGTCTGACACGGTGCTTCACAAGAGTCATATTTCTCCTCAGGTAATGACACAGAACCAATATCACTGCTGAATAATGCAGATGAGAGGAGGCTTTAAATGGCCGCGGCACTGACGGCGGTCCCCCGGCAGAGAGATGATGTGTGGCATCCGGGGGGCTCAGGCACGGTGACCTGCAGCGGAAAATGAAAACGACGAGGGCCGAGGGCGAAGCAGCCGAGCCGCTGGCTTCCTGCTGCCCCCGCTGCACGGCTGGCAGGCTGAAGGCAAAATTAGACATCATTTGGAGCCGTGCCTCATTTGGCCACAAGATGAATGAATGCCCGGCGTTTTCCTCAGCCTTTAGATTTTATTCTCGTCTAGAAAAGCTCCAAGGCAACATATCTGTTTCTACATATCAACATATCCACTCAAAGCTCCAGAGTACCGCCGTGGCAGGCGCTAGCTTTTGTTTGTTTGTGTGATGCTTTCTGTTGGATTGGTTTTTGAAGAAGCAAACCGTGCTTTGTTTCTTCTAAAGCGCGAAGAAGGGTCAAAAAATTCAAGAGCTGCAACAATCCGACGGAAAACAGCACAGCTGCTTTTTCCATACGTGACACACACAAGCTGTCTTTGTAAATAAAATGTGCAACTCTTAACTGAAAGTCGTCTCATCAACAGGTTCTTCCTACTTGAGCGGTGGATCCTCGCAGCGCCAAAGTCTGGTTCAGGGGCCGTTTGCGTTTGTTTTTTTTGTTTTTTTTTGAGTGGCCCTCGGCGACATTTCAAAAATGGCGGCGCCGGCGGTAGACGGACATGGAAACTTTTAAATCATAAGCAGGCTTTTCTCGGAAACGTAGGAAGACAAGACCACTTGTTCATTTTACTCAAATATTACACGTCTCGTTCATCATTTTGGGCAAGTAGAAAGATCAACATGACAATTCTCGATAAAATGAATGTATAATTTGAACAGAATAAAATTGTGCTCAACAATTAATTTCACACCAACTGCTGGTTTGTGTGGGTCAGCTACACTTGGTAGTTTGTAAATAATAGTAAAAAAAAACCAACATGTCTCTGTGGTCTTCTACAAGAAACTTAGCAAAATGTTATCTTTTATTTAATTCATATCATTAAACCCTTTAAAGGAAACAAGTAAAGAAAAACAGCCCTCTGTGTTTGTTCAGATGATAAGGAAAGGAAAACACTTTGAACTGTCCAATATAAAAAACTTGATTGAACATTAGCTTGCCCTGACATGACAACCGTTCTGTCCCTCTGTTTACCAAATGTTCTCAATTTTATTCAAATAATTCGAAAATCCAGCAAAACAAAAGAGGGGAAAAAACAAAAACATCTCATTAGTTCACCCTGTGAGCACGAATGTAAGCTGATTATGGTAATCGCACGTAGCACACCAACACGGTCCGCTTTCTAAAAGAAAAAAAAACAACCCTTAATCCCACCGGAGGTGAGTTTGGAGGAATCGGTCCGCTCGTCTGTCACGCGTCCCGTTCTGTCTGCAAGCGAATTCCGTCTAATTAAGAGCCAAACGGAAACGTTTTGACCTCATCTGGAGTAAAAATAAGTCACCGCGAGCCTTCTGGGTAGCCGAGGCTTTGCGCCATGGGATGTCCCCGATTTCCGGCACATGAAACGTGTGCACGCGATAATTATTGCAGTGCAGAGGCTAATTGGGACAACGCATATTAATTCATTAACACGTCTCCCCTGCCGGCTCCCCCGCCTCGGATCTGGGCCTCATCTATTGCAGGTGGTTCCTGGGAGATGCAGAAGGTCTTATTTTCGAGTAACGTCGAGAAACCTCAAGACGTCTGTCGGAGACCTGGGCAGGTACCCGAGCCGCTCTCTGTGTTTCGAAGAGTTATTTCATCGTTTTAACATAAATGACTCTCTAAACTGCCTTCTAGTTTCTTATATTACAATAAAAAATGTACTTCAGTTGAATTCACAGCATGCTTGAACCCAAGATACCGCAGCCGCTTTCAGGGCAGTGCTTCAAAACGGTAACCATAGCAAAACTCCTCAGTGTTGACATGCGCTAATGACACATATCCTGTCTTGTATTTAATTACTCTCCTTTGTGCATGTGAGTGTGCATCTTCTAAGCTGATCATCTGTGAAAGCCTGTCTTGTTTCATGAGAGCCTCGCCAAATGAGGAGATGGTAATCACCGAAAGGCCAAATCAGCAGCGCTTGGACACCGGAGAGGCGGTCCGCGACACGCGGAGCCGTCCTGTGTGCGCTCACTCTAGGGCCGGTTCTGTGCAAATGCATAATAGAGAGCGAATTAGCAACAGAAGGCATCAAACCAGCTTATCCACTCAAAGGTTATCGTCTTAAATAACACCTAATTGAAGCGGGAGGTAAATACAAAAAGAAAAAAAAAAAAACAGAGTGGAGGTGTGTAAGAAATCAAATGACTGCTTTTTAGTGTTTAAAACAAACAGATTTTGATTTAAAATATTAATTTAAAAAAAAGCCACCAGAGGATGGTTGTTAATGGAGGCTGAAAAAGCTGAATGACAGCAACAGAAAAAGGAAGAAAAAAGAACAGAAGAAGAAAAAAGCGCCGAGAGCCTCAGCAGGGGAACAAAAATAATGATAAAAAAAAACAGCACCTCCACTCCCCCTATTATCAGAGATGTTGAGTAATTTGTCTTCTATGAAGAGGAAACAGACATTTTTTAAAATTTTATCATATGAAAGGCCTGGCTGTTCAACACGATCATGTTACGCCAGTAAACGCCACTCTTGGAGGGCGTTTGTTTACTTTGCAGCCAAACAAATTGAAATAATAGCATTTTGTGTTTAAAAATGTGAGCTATACGACTAAAACGAAATTTGACTCTGTAATTCACTGCCTTTGAAATTGTGCCGCTGTCTCTTTAAAAACTCCCGCTGTCTTTGAAGCTCCGCCTTCAGGAAGTCATCGCAACACGGCTCCTCTATTAAGCCCTTGGGTTAGAAGACCAGTCGGTGTGTCGTGAACAGGCTCCCAAAACAAAGGCGGCAGTTTTCATCACTGCCGACAGACGAGGAACCAAAATGAATTTGGCTAAAAATTCTAAACTTGAACTGAGAGCCCAAAATGCTCTAAGTGTGCTCGTTTCATTGTGTGGGCAGGAAGCCAAGGGGAGAAAACCCACATCTGCAGTCGAAGCAGCTGCGGCAGTGACGTAGCTAGCTAAGCTAGTGCAGGTAGGTAGCTATGCTAGTGCGGGTTATTTTGCGGCCATTGCTTCAAGTCGCCGGCCCTCCCTGCTTTAGCTGTAGGTAGCGGTAAAACAATATTGCCACATGTAAGCTGTGATAGCTGGAGTTCCCACATATTTTATAGCCTAAAACCTCTGTGGAAAGCCCGTTAGCGAGTTGCTAAAGTGTAAAGAAATGGCGGCTCCGAATGAGGTGAATGTATCAGGTGGGCTTTTTTTCCCTTCGCTTTACAAATGAGCCTGATCCCCCATCTGTCCGTCCTCCATCTTTCATCAAAATCATGTATTTTTCTAAGTGAAGCAAACGACCAAACTGTAACCAGCGTTATTTAGCGCAGCCATAATCAACTGTGTGACCACGTCACAGCTGGAGGGGCACTGGAACCGGATCCGGAGGAACCCAGCTGCAAGCCCCACATATCTGCATCTTCAAGTGTTATGATTTCAATCAGCAAGCAAACCGAAGAAGAACCGCAGGTTATGAAAACACTCAGAGTTGATTTGCAATTGAAAATGCGGAGCGGCAGACACAACGAAGAGCCGCACCTCTGGAAAGAATGGAAAAGGAATTAGAGGAGAGAACAGAAATGTTCCACTTTAAAAGAAAACGAGGGAAGTATAACGGCCATTGTGGGCAGAACAGAAAATGGAGTACATTTCCACCAAAAATGGGTCTGGAATTTTGTAGGAAAAAACAAGAGATTTGGGGGGTTTAAAGTCCAAAATGTGCCCGAAAAATCGCAGCAATTCTGAGATTAATCGAAATAAATTTAGAGAAAAACAATAGAAAAAATCTCAAGTTTTTCTAGAAATTCGAGATTCAAAAGTCAAAAACCTCCTTTTTTTTTTTTTGTCAATATTTGAGATTAACCTCAAAATTCCTGCGATTTTTTTTTTGGAACAAATCTTCACCTTTCTGAATTCAGAAACGTATTTGTTCTTTCTGGCAAAATTTCCGAGATTAATTCAAATCGTTTGGGAGTGGAAATGAACTCTTCCCTCTTTTTGCGTCCACAGAGATAAAAGGCGAGGACATGAAAGACTCGACATGGTCAGATCAGCTGCGGGTCAGGCAGATCTTCCCTTTGGTCATTAAAATGTGGGAAATGATTTCAGTAGTTGGACAAAAAAATCTGCACCGTCACTTCTATTCCTGGCTGAATTTGCACATTGTGAGCATTTTCCACCTCATGCGCCTCACAGTGAAGTCAGACTTCAGGGAGAGGGATTGACAATTAATGAGGATGACATGGTAATTCATTGATGTCATGAAAAAAAAAAAAAATTAAATAAAACGGAGCCTGGAATATTTTCACGTTTCATGGCTCCACTGGCCAACACACGAAGGAAAAGTGCGCAATACGACCCGTGTATAATTAATGTGACACGTCCACCACACAAAGCTCTGGCTGGGACGGCCGTGTAAAGGGATACGCAGAAAGCTTCCGACTGAAACGAATGCATCCTCCTGCAGGGCCACACACACACACAAACAATGCACATCAGTACACTGAATGGACACGTTCTGTTGGAATATTTTTGCAGATTTCACTCCAGCTTTCTTTTTTTTCCCCCCTTTTATGTACAAGAAGTTAAATTAGGGATGTTTTCTCCTGTTTTTGAGAAGGCAAACAAAGAAGTCTGAAGCTCTGTAGAAGGTCTGGCCCGGTCCGTCTCCCTTGACCGAGTTGTGGCCCCGTTTCCAAGTTGTGACCCCATTTCCTCACCTTCTTTCTTCTCATTTCATCCCTTCCCACTTTCCATTTTCTATCTTTCAGCAATCCGTTTTGTTTCCACCTCCATCGCCGTTTGGTGTAAAAATAAAAAGTATGTGGTGTTTTCTTTGGAAGACGTTTCACTGCACCCAGTTTCCACTCTCTCTCTCTTTGAATTGCGTTTTGTCACAACCCGTCAGTGTTTCGGTTTCACAGTTTCACCTGAAATCTGTTCAAATCATCATAAAAACCAAATATAGTGTGAATTCTTTTTTTAAATTTATGTGATTTTAGGATATTTGTTTAAAGATAAAAGTGAAAACAAGAAAGTGGGCTGAAAAGGTTACATTTTTGAGTGAGATGACCTACATATAAGCAAACTGCAGATCTGTTGGAAGAGCAGTTATCTGAACTTAAAGCTGCAGTAGGAAACTTTTACAAGATAGAAATGTTTTCACCTATTTTTTAAATCTGTCACTACGTGCTGACAATTAAACATGAGACAGATAATCCGTGAAAAAAATATTAATAGATAAAAAAAAATCAAGCTCCTTTGACTGCTCTGTGGTCCTACTGCTACTTGCAGAAATGCAACGCTCCCAGTCAGAAACAACCAATCAGAGCCAGAAGGCGGGTCTTAGCACTGTCAATTAAACTCATGTACAAGCTGCTCACCCTTGCTGTCTACTATGCTACAGCTCCTCATCACAGCAGAGCCTGCTGTGAATGCCAAGGCTAGTTAGCATAGCCACTGATGACTGTGGATAAACAGCTTTCCTGTATTATTAGTTTGTTTATCCGCTATTAGCACAGCCGCAGCAAATCAATCTTGAACGTGTACGCAATATGCAGTGGAGGTTGTGATGTCAACTTTCAAGGTGTTGCACTAAATGAAATGTAAAAAAGCTAAACATAAACAAACCCAGAATTGTAAATGTTAGCACGCTGCAGAACCAAGGTGAGGTTTGGCTAAAGTTAACTGGAAACTGTGATAATCTAAACTGTTTTGGGGAAAATGCTGTTCTCACCCAACTGCCCTACCCTAACCCTGATGAAGTGGCCTGCAAGTGTATTTCTTTAAAAGCAATCAGTAAGAGAAATCGGGGGCAAGGGGGAACTAAAGAAGAGGTTTAGTCAAAACGCAACAGCCAGTTGGGAGTTGCGACGACTCCGTAATGCCTGATGGACTGACACGTGATTTAAAATCTCGTAACCAGCCCTGGTTCAGTGATGCATAATACTTCTGGCTTTGCTTTCACAGACTTAAACATTCAGAAAGAGCTAGAGGGAGAGGGCTAGTTTTAATGCATGCCTCTCTAATGCCTCGACGGCGCACTATAATTCCTCCCCTTAATCTCCTCTGGGTGTGAGGAGAGGATGTTCTCAAGATCAGAGGACTTAATGAGTGCAGACAAGAGGCCAGGGAGCTGTGACTGAAACGACGATGATGAATGGCTGTCCTCACTGAGCTCTTCAGGTGTGTAGATATGCAGTTTGTGCATCTAAATGCGCGAGAAAGCGCCGCTTCCTGTCGGGGCGCACTATTTTCAGCCCAGTCCTGGTGGCTGCAGAGCTGTTGCAGAGATCGGATTCTGAAAAACAGGATCTGAACACAGACAGTCCAAGATTTCCCATGTCAAGGGGCAGACCCGAAACATTTAGCTTCCTGCTGATGAAACACGAAGGCTGAGGTGACAAGAGTGGCATCGTTCAGATTAAAGGCAGTGACTGTGTGTGAAGCTGTAAATACGACTGAATTGGCACAGAAATCCCAGCGGTTGCCCGTTGTAGCAAAGCATTTTTTTTTTTCCTTTGGTACTCAGACATGAAAGGAAGAGACTTTCTACTGAAGAAAGTCTCTTCTCTCGACGTTCGTATTTTTACTGGTATCTGTCAAGATCTGTGTTTCAACTCCTGGGTGAGCAGCAGGTAACGACCCAACAAACAGGATTGCACATATGCATATAAATTCTTTTTGCAACGCTTATTCAATTCTTCTCCATGGTGACTGCCATAGTGAAAAAATGAAAATATTTACATAAAATGTAAGAAGGGAAAAAAGACATAAAAGTAGACTTAATGGGCCAGTTAGAATAACTGAGCTCACTAGTTTATTGTCAGAACGAGGCAATTTCAGGAGTTTAGTAAAACCCTATAAGTTTTTACTACAAGGTAAACACTTACTAACCCTAACCATTTAAAAAAGTCATACGTTTTATTTTTTAAACATATAACTTGGGTTAAGTCATACATTAAGTCACACATACATTACCTCTGAGTGTAATGCTAGTAAAAACGTTGTTAAAGGGTTAATTAATAGAGAAGCCATGTGGCGATGACTTCCTGGAGGCGGAGTTTCAGAAGAGCAGGAGCTTCTTAAAGAGACAGATGCCCAATTTCAAGGCTTTAAGTTACCAAGACCAATTTTGTTCAGTCTGTCCGCTCACCTGTATAAATACTCCTGCAGAGCTCTTCCTGCCGTTCGCTCTCAACCAGCAGCTCCCGGAGGAGAAAAGCTGTCGTCCTCCAGGCGTCGCGCCAGTCATTTTAAAGACGCTTATTGGTCCACCGAAAGCGATGAAAACCCATCAATCAATAAAATCCCCACAGGCTGAACTTGAAAATTTGACGTCATGCTGCTAACACTCGGCATTTGTCAGCAACTCCGAGGCGGAAGTGAGAGCTCCGTGGAAAGCAAGTAATGTTTGACATTAAAACATGGTGCGCTAAATAATAAAACATAGATTAATGGAGCGTCGAGGCAGGTACATTTTTAGTAATCAAGGCACTCGAATCGTTTCAGCCCTGGTTACTCGACTGTTATATAAAATGCCACTATGTGCCAAATTCTTAACACTGCAACTTTAATTTTGACTGGCCCACCTGTTCTTCCTCCAGCTAAAATACTTCATATGTAAATATTGAAACAAGAAGTGAAACAAATCCACAAATCAATGAGCTGAAGCAGTGAAGGCCTGATAGAAGAAGCGTACTATGAATATTACACCCTCCAGTCTGTATTCATAATGCATGAGGACTGTGATGTGATGTGATGGAATGAACTTGATCCATCTGTTGCTTACCTCCCAGCTTTGACAGCAGCGCTCACCGTACGAAACGGTGAGACCCGGCTAAAGGCCCGAGGCCGGCCGACAGCAGCCAGAGGGGAAACCGTCATGGCAACCCACACAAACACGCCCGACGCATTACCGACGCTCGACCTTGACTACTCAAAAACTATTGCTCAATCCCTGTGATCAATACCCAGCAGCCCAAGAGATCAATTTTAATGTCTTGCTGCTGGATTGAAATGGTTTTCAGAGAGTCATCCCCACCCTGACGTCCAAGAAAACGAAACGACGCAGGATTGATGTCTGGGAACCCCCCCACCACCCCAAAACCCGACACGGAGCTGAAATCGACTCTGAATCCTTCGAACAGGGACGTAAATAAAAACGCAAAGCAGCAAACGCTAAAATCCCAAATAATTTATTTAATCACGGCGCGCAAAATTGACCTGCGTCTTCATTTCTCATCAGCGCTGTATGGAATATGTCCTGCGTGAGACAGGACACTGAATGAATATGAAACGCATTCGGCCTCACCGCCAGCCTCCTGGACTCATCCGAACCGGGGAAAGGCGAAGCGAGGCAGGCGCAGAAATCTGAAAAATAAAAAGTTAAATTAGTAATGGGGCCTGGGCCTGCCGGCGTGAAGATGGGGAGGTCTTGTAATATTGATGTGTAGAGAATGAGTCATCCAGAGCAGAGAGAGGGGGAAGAAAAGAGAGAGAGAGCATGCATAAAAAACCCCCACCAGAACAAGTTGAGTCTTATTTTTTCAGTTCTGAACACCAGGACTTCATCTTGTTGCACAGCGATGTTTCGGGATTGCAGACTCACTCTTTATTGTCTTACCAATCAGGAGCTGCGCTTCCGTTACAAATGTGACCAAATCCTTTGTTTATGTCCCGCTGATGGCTAAAAAGCACGACTTCACAGTTGCAGTGTTTCCATTAAATAGGAAATTAAATTAAAATCATCAAACAAGATCATCCACATGATTTTTCAAATGTCATTTTTCATTGAATTGAAACACTTCAATTGCGAAATAGGTTGTTTGTTTTTTTGGTTTTGTTTTTTTTTTGCAGAAAATTGTCAAAGATTTCCGCACATCTGTAGCTTCGGCGCAGCCAGTGATTTTCTAAATCCCATGAGCGGATCTGCAGCGTGAGCTCCAACAGATTCTCAGACGTCGTTTCGTTGTTGCCCGTGGTGACCACTGACCAGTCCTGCATGACTTAAAACCACAAACCTGCTTTCTGACCGAACTAAACGAGGCAGCCTGAGTCACTGCTGCCGGGAGCATTTATTAGATTCCCTGGATCAGGGGAGAGGAGAGAAAACACCATCCGGCCCAAACCGAGCTTTGAGTAAACTCTGTTTGAATAACGTTAGTTGTGATTAGTGACTCCCCGTCACGCATGCAGAGTGATTCGGTTGGGTTTCCCACCGCCACCGAGAGAAGCACAGCTGCTCAAGATGACGGGCCTCAGCTTCTTGTCACATCTCCGCTTTGCTGCCGCTTTAAATTAATGCGGAGACGAACGGCACCAGCTGTTGCCAAGCTACGGAGAGCACCGACACAAAGTTCCCGAGGAAGTTGCTCCAAATTGTGAATAAAATCCATGATTGATAACGACCGCTGCTGATTTGAATTTCTTATCGGGGGACAATTGCTTCAGCCCACTGTAACGACATCACTGAAGAGCAATGTACTGGAATAACCCCAGTGACCCTCTCCCGACCCCCCGACGGGCCGAGGGAAAGCTTCATGCGTATTTTATATGCTAAGTTATTTCTCCGCTGCAGAGATGAGGGGGGAGGAAACCCAAACCATAAAATGGGAATTGCTTGGATGATCATCATCAGCCGTCGAATTTGTCAACATCCATTTGTCTTCTGTCACTTCCTGTTGGTTTCTACGCTCCTCCGGTGTCCCGGGGCGGACCATAAAATGAAGCATGCTAATGAGTTGAGCATTCAATATTTCAAGATCCGCCGCCGAGGCCTCCAGAGGCTGCAGCTCGTCGGCTCGGCAGCAGCAGAGTCACACGTTCGAAATGATGGAACGTCAAACCGCAGCGGCAGAAAGACACGCAGTGACGTTGCAGTTTCTGAGGCTTCAGTTTGGGTTTTCCCCGTCTCATTCTGGACTGTATTTATGTACAAGTCAGCTGTGTTCACACAGCAGGTACTGATGCAAAATTTATATTTTTGACTGAAATTGTTTTTCTTTTCTTTCTTTTTTTTTTGTTTTTTTTAGCATCATTCCCAAAGTGAAATCTTAAAAAAAACAAAAAAATATATACAAAAACAACACTGGTGTGTTTTATTCAGTGAGTAAATTGTCTCAAATTATTTAACAGCACTGAGAATCCTTGTCACAAATCCCCAGCGTTTAACTGGAGGAAACCTTTTGTGAAAAAGGTCAACAGAGATAAAGACGTCGGTTTGTTTGCGGAATAAAAGATCATTTTGTGCTTCTCTTGCGCCCATTTATTTGGACCTGTTGACCAAAGGCCCCAAAACTCTTAACTCTGACCAACCGTATGAGTGGCTGCGGCTGCGGCTGTGCCGCGGTGTCCCTGTGCAATTATAAAACCTCCACAGAAAACCAATCGTGCTTTTTTTTTTTTTTTTTAATAAAAATAAGCACCATGATGAAATCGGCATGTAATCCCAGAGGACCAGAAAGGCACGTTGGCTCATTTCATGTCAACAAATCCCTTTTTTGTTGTTGTTTGCTTTGTCTCAACTAAGCTAACTTTCAATCAGTTAGCTTCCACAAACCTGATATTTATCTCCTTCAAAAACGACTAATACAGGGAAGAATGTGTAAAATCAATATTCCTGCTGCATGATGGCACAGAAAGTTGTCCCAGACACATCTGTACTAAGCGAACCTTTGGAAGGAAAGTAAGTAATAACCTTCACCATGAGTAATTTTTCATCTCCAGAGGATATCGGGATCCTAAGATACTCACACACACACGTGCACACGCACACACACACACACACACACACACACACGCACACTAGCGTGATAACCCTCTTTTTATGACACAACTGCTATTTTCTGCTCCTCCTGCTTTTCTTCATCCTAATTTAATATGTTGGTGAGAATCAAAATCAGAATCAACAGCGTACAGCAGAAGAAGAAAAAGAACAGAAGTATTTCTCCGGTCTTTGAGGAGGAAACCTGAACTCAATTTAAACATTAGACATGAGACGTACGTGCTCAAAAATGGAGGCGGTTCCGTCACGTGACTGGATTGTCACGTATGCTTGATTTTTCTGCTCGAAATACGTTACTGGTGGGTAACCGTGAAGAAATTGATATAGTGGAAGTTCAGGTTCTGCTCAGTTTTTCACATCTTGCTAACGTGGGGTTCGGGACTCTGCGATTTCTTGTCAGCAGACAGTGAATCAGCCAATCACATGGCAGCAAGTGTCTGCGTTTAGGGATCTGGACGCGGTGAAGACGATTCGAAGAAGCTCAAACCGTGTTTCAGGTGATCTGAGCCACGGTTGCTGGTGTCAGACATGCCGGTCTGAGTATTTTAGTAACTGCTCATAAGTGTTTTGGGGTTTACAGGAAATGGTCGCGTGTCCTGAGCACAGCAACGCAGAGGTCAGTAGGTCCACAGCCTCCAGACCGAACATTAGCTTCTAAAGCGTAACTGTGCTCCCACTGTTGAAAGGTAAAGTGAGGCAGAAACCCAACCAGGGTTTGTTTCATATTGTAGCTGGAGAGCAACAGATGGCAGTAGCACATCCAGACTGCCTGAAAATATCTTGCAGGTGTTGCTTTATTTGTACCTGCTCGCGTTAACTATAGTAGTACGAGATTGTTATACTGATTAGAGATTGCTATAGTTTGTTTTTAATCCAGTTTTGAAATTGCTGACATTTTCTCCTTTGAGTTTGTGTGTCTTAAGGTATCGAGTGATGTCCTTTTGTGACGTTGTCGAGGCGGTCGATTCGAATTTTGAAGGGCTGCGCTGATTTATCAGTTTTCATTACTCACTAAAACCTTCCAACAAAAGTGTGAGACTTAATGAAAGAGGTTTTCCAACCTCAAATGAACTGATGTTTTTAATGAGCTCGTCGTAGAGTCACAGCTGCTGCAGACGGGTCCCGCAGGTGCAGCCGTTTCCTTCTGTTGCATGACTCCAGTGACTGAGTCTGAATAAAAGACTGATCTGACTGAACTTTTCCAACGTCCATTAGACTTTAATTGTTCATTTTCCTTGGAGTAAAAAAAAACAAACAAACAAAAAAAATAATATATATATATATATTCTGATAAAGATGTACTTTTGATGTAAAAATCAACACAGTTTTTAATCAAAAAACTGTTTTTATTACCATCCCATTTGTGTGCTATCACATATTTTTGGTATATAAAATCAAATCTTCTCCGATTGCAGTAACAAGGTACTTAAGCAGTGACTTCTGAATGCTAGTCAGTGCTACAAAAAAAATGCTAAAATTCAAATTTACACAAACTGGTTTCAATCTTATGCCGCAAGTAGAAGTTGTCGAAAACATTTTATTTATTTATTTATTTATTTTTTGAAAAACTGCATGCTAATAAAGGCGTGCTGCTGGAAGGCAGGGATCCAAGCGGAACTGCAGCCACACTGGAGCTGCGGCTGAACGCGGGACAACGCCGCAGCCATTGTGGCGTTTGAAAAGACAAATATCCCGTTACATGTCCAGCTGGATGCTGAGTTTTCCACTCCGTGGCTCCTGGGTCAAACGAAACCACGGAAAATGCTCCGGCACGTAACACCAGAGTCTTTTTAATGCTCCCGCCACGTGCAGGAGAATAACGGTCGCCGCCTGATAGTGTTTTGTTTGTGTCCTGTTGCCTCTTTGTCAGCGATACAAGCGCGTCGCAGCAAACCCCACGCTGTTACCAAGCAACGTGGCTGCAGTAACCCTAGGTCTGTCACCTGGATGCAGAGTTGTTGGGTTTGCTGAAGACAAAAGTTTACTGCGATAAAAGTTGGATTTGTGCAGGGCTGAATATTTAAATAATTAAAGACAAGACAGAATAAGAATAAAATCAAACACGTTTCATCCGCAACGCTTTTAGAACGCTTCTTGACACGATTCCACAGCAGGATGTGTGATGTGGGGATTTTATCCCGGGAACAGCTAATAATAGAAATGCACATCTTCAGATTGAAGAAAATAATATATTCTTGGCTGGTTTACCATCTCGTTTAAATTACACAGCTTGGTGTTTGAAGGAAGTGCTATTGTTAACGCTCACTTTGACAGAACAAAATAAGTTTCTTTTTTTTTTTTTTTTTTTTTTTTGGATGATCGTCTATTTTTTCTGTCTCGGTTGTTTCAGTGCAGTTCCGATCACTTTCTATATTCCAAATGGTATAATTCATATTCCACTAGAAAACACCAGTAGATTCCCAGAGTTTTCTTTTAAAGAGGCAGCATTGTGTGTTTTCCAGACACATAGTGGCATTTTACAGCAAAACCAAATGACTATGCCAATTTCAGATATGAAGATGCTGAATATGTCAAATATGACTTAAAAGAGTCTGGGAGTCTGTCTCTTTAAAAACTCCTGCTCTTTGTGAAACTCTGCTCTCAGGAAGTCACCACAACATGGTTTTTCTATTAAGCTTTCAAGAATGTTTCTACCAGCAGATGTGCAGCTGCACCAGGTGTTTGCTGATTGCTGCTGGCTAGTCTGAAGGAGCTGAGTGGGGGAGTAGTGGGACAGTGCAGCTGGAAGCTGGGAAACTGCAGCTCATGGGAGGAGCTTCATCCTCAAAGGCGGGGCTGGGTCCACCCAGGTGTTTTGCTCAGTTGAATGGTTGCCACGAGAGATCACAGGATTTCTTAAATATGCGCGAAAGGATCAAAGCAACACTCTAGGAACGTTTGTGATGTGGGGGGGAAAACATTATAACATGATGCCAAAAGAGTCAATTTTTACATAACACTTCCCCTTTAAAGTAGACAAAAAATGAATGTATTCTCATTGGTCCATAATTTCAGTTCCAGCATATTTTCCCTTTGGACTTGTGGCTTTCTCGCCAACTCCAAATACGTGCATGTTGGATTAATTTGCCTTCCTTTCGGAGACGGAAGCCAAAACCTCTCTTCGTAGGGTTTCCTGGTGACTTTTGAAATCTCCTGTGGTTTTTAGGCCATTATCTTAACAGAAAGCCTTTTTAGACCAACGGAGAGAAATACAAAGGAAGAGTATTGATTTTAGGCGTTATTACCCTGTGCCTGACAGTACTCTGATCGATGGCCAGGCTCTTTTGAGTCTTTTTACAGTTGACTCTTTTTTTCCCCCTTGTTTAAGAGTTGACATTTTGCCCTTATTGTAGCATATTTTAAGGCTACAGTTTCTACTATCTGTGTTTACAGTCGCTATAGCTGCAGGCCATTTCCTTTCCTTGTGACAGTGTCACTCTCCACACGACTTAAATATGCGCTCCTTCATTGTCATTTTTTAATTCTAGCAGCGCCAGATGTCATTGTAAATGTTTTTACCTGGCCCTGGTTTTGCTAATAGCGCTTTAAACAAATGTCCTAATTCAAAACAAAAGTCAAGGTTTCGTTGTTTGGACAGTCTCTCTGGTCTGAGGCTATGCCACCCCATACAGTGGACCCCCCTCTATTCCCACTTTCGCCTATTTTCAGATTTTGCTGTCGGATCTCAACTTCAGTTATTCATTGAAAACCTGCCTTATGGATTGTTTTCCTGGAACATATCTAAAATATTCAAAATAAAGCACAGCTTGGGAAGATGAGGTACCTCAGCACAATCCTACTTCACAAGCCATTGGCTGGCGTTCGCAAGCGACCCAATCCATTTTTATCGGTGCCGATTGGCTGAACCAGCACCAACGCAGAGAAACAGCAGATGCTAGCTTCTGCGGTGCGCCCAAGACTGTTTCTGCCGTGAGTTACATGTGCACAGTAAGGAATAAAAGCTGCAAATCGGTGAAATGCAATTTTAAATGCAGGAATGACCATTACAAATACCAGGGTCCGCTGTACACAGCCAGGTATTCCACTGGCTTTCTCACTAATTCAGCAGTAACTCCTTCAGCAATCTGAGCGACAACTTTTTGATTAAATAAGATCAAACTTTCCAACATTTTCTATGCCCGTCAGTGACCCGTAGCCACCAGTCTTTGCTTGTCATTTCCTGTCCTTGGACCACTCTTGAGACCTGCGGACTGGAAATGACCCACAAAGAGCTCCAGATTCGGAGACACTCTGACCCAGTCGTCGAGACTTGACTTTTTTTTTTTTGTGACGTTTTTAAACTTGCTCATTCCTTCACCTTTCTTCTTTCCTGCTTTCAACACGTTACCTTTGAGGATAAACAGTTTGTTCGCTTGTGTTGATGTGGCATTATGAAGAGTCGGTTTTATCTAACTTCTAGTAACATTTGGAGGTGTTTCAGGAGATTTTCTTGCTTTTTTTTATTTTTATTTTTTTATTACAAGCAGCAGAGCCGCAGTAAACAAACCTGGACGTGTAAAATTAGTTCCACTTTAATAATTGAGCTCGTGGATCTATAGAATAAGGGCCGTGGGTTTTTTGTTTCATGCCGGTGTAATTCTCTTATGAATTATTCATGCATGTTAAAGAATGAATATACGTCCTGAGACGTCTTCTTGATGATGACAGGCTGTACTTCTCACTCCGTGGGTGTGTTGATTGGCTCTAGCTGTGAGGAGAAAATAGCCTTCCTCTCATCCTTTCAGCTGCTGTGTTTAAGTGCCCGCGTGGCTCTCTGTGGCGAAAGACGGCGAGAGAACGGCAGAAAGCTGAAACACCCATCAATAAATGATGAAATAAACTCATTGTTGCCAGAGTCATTCAAGAGCGCCGGTCTTTGTCAAAAGCGAGGACCCGGCACTTTATCCTACTTCGGCTGAAGGTCAAACAGGTCCGATGGTGCTCTCCTGTTGGGAGCTGAGCTGTTTTTCTACAATCCTGGAATATGAAGGTCGGATTTCTGGGCCGCCGTTTCCCTCAGTGCCCGTCCCGCCAGGGGAAGGAAGAGGAGAGGGAGGATGCAGTGCAACACGACCGCCGCGGCGTTACGCAAGGCCGGAGAAAGTGCAACAACAGCACTGAAACCTGGCTCAGGGCAGGGAAAGTGCGAACGGTAAAATATGCGGGGAAGAAGGGGAGAAGAGGAGGCGGAGGAGGCGGTGGCGGCGTAATTCAATCACATCAGTGTCCTCATTTGCAGCGTCAGAGTTACGAAGAACTAATGAAATAAGCAAAACGCTGAGTCAGATGTTTGCCTCGTTCTCCCGCCAAGGGGAAACGGCAGGGAGAGGGAGGGAGGCGAGACCGGCGCCGAGAGCCGTTCTGCAGACCTTCTTTGGGTTTTATAGGTTAAGAGGTCAGGGCCAGGGCAAAACAAGTCATCTCGGTTTCCACGAAAAGATAAAAAATAGCCTGAAAAAAAAAGTGTCTTGGTTAATCAGATGCAAGTGGCCACTAGATAAAGCAAAACAAGAGGAAACAAAACAGGAAATGAATTTCTGATTATTGTTTATCTGTTCTGGTCTGCCTCCATCACTGCTTAACTGAACTTGGCCCAAAATATTGGTCCAATTATCCGTTTGCATTGTTTATTTTATTTTTTTTTTATTGTAAGGATGCATCTTATACCGTCGAAAAGTTTATTTCAGCACAGATGGTGCAGGATTTGTCGGGAAACTGCATTTCGGGAGCTGTGGGGTAAGAGGTGATCGCGAAGCCGAGAGATATGAAGATGAGATTCTGCAGCCTGCGATGCTCCCATATCTCCTCGTTGAGGGTATTTTCACAGCTAATAGTCCGGCAGGCTCGGTTCAATTAGGGACCAAAATGGCCACATTTGTCTCGCTTTCACACTGCACTGTGTGAAATGAGCCCAACCCTTTTTACAGAACTCTTATTTCCCACCTTGCCAGTGGTGCCACTGCACCAAGAAAACCAACGAAGGCGACATGGGTGCAACGTCCGTCTTTCAGAGGAGGTAAACAGCAGTGGAGCGGCATCAGCTTATAGAGGCAATAGTCTTTCTCCAAATGCCGTTTTTCGTGTTTGTTTTGCTTGTATCTACCCAGAATGCCCAGCGCCGTTGTTTGCTTACTGTTTTTTTTTGCATTCAATTAACCGAACAAAGACCTACATAAGAGGTAGCTTCTGTTGTCCTCATCGGAGCTTCATTACACGTTCATACTTCCACTTTCTAGGCAATCAAGAACGTGAGAGTTTGACTAAACCACATTCGCCGCCACTGCCTACACTTCCACTTTCCGTGTGAAGTATAAACACATGTAATCGTCTGCAAGGGACTCGACTTACTTGCATTTTCTGTTCCTTGGCTTCACATTTTCACATCTGATTGATCAATCTTTGATGATCAGTGATCAAACTGAAACCAGGTGAAGACTTTATAATCATATTACTGATTTGTTAAGCTTTCCATTCTCCTCATGCAGGTTTCAGTCCGTCTTTGTTGCTCCAATTCCTGACATGCTCGTTTCAGGAATGTGTGAGGGGTTCCCCCCCCCCCCACCCCTTCCTGCAAAGGTAGCTCTCATTATACAAGGCAGCTGTATCTTCAATGAGCAGCCAAATATTTCCGGCGATACCGCCGACTGTGACTCACCACCAGCCTGTGGAGTTCATAAAACTTTCCTCCAGCTCTCTGATGCTCCGTGAGGTGTGACAAAGTGCGCCTGATGTCTGGATCAGATGCCAGACCTCAGGATGTGCATCACGCGAGTGTGTGTTTGTGTGGCACCCATTAAAGAAAGCAGTCATACGGCTGCCGATGTCTTTACGGCCCATCTGTCATGAGTTTCTCAACTTCCAACGTAAACATTAGGAAAGTGATAAAATGCCGTCAGAAACGCCAAAATGTTTGATTTTCCTGGCAGCAGTAAAAACAGTGACGGCAGAGAACATCGACTCTGAGAAGGAAACCCGAGAAAGCCTGTGTCGCATCACATTATTCTCACAATTAGTAAATAGAGATTATTTTGATAATTCTAACTAATAAAGATAATATAGGTAATTAATGTGTGTTTATATGCAGCCGAAGTAAATAGCTATTTTCAACAACAAGCTGAGATTTGAGAAGCACAAACATTATAAACCAGCTTTAGCTTAATTACTGAGACTCATTTAATGTTATGGAAACTTTTGATACACATATAGCTCCATATTTTATCCATGCATCTGAGAATTTTACCATTTGCAGTAATCTAGATTAAATCATTTTCAGGAATTTCAGAATGTGTTATACACTATTTATTACTGGACATATGCTGTAGTTTCAATGTTTGTCCAATGTTCACAGGACAAGTGAAATATATAACTAAACTACACACTAAAGCCCATTTCTGTGTTATGCACTTTCACAAACCTTCCAGGGCTAAAGTTTCAACTCAGAGACGTGTGAGAACAACCCCCCAGAAATACGCCGCCCCGTCGTTTTTATTCACTACAAAACACAGGGAAATGTTCAAGCTATTCCCGTGCTGCTAATGAAAAGAGCTTCATTACTTGGTGTTCAGTGGGTGTGAACTCCTACAAAAAGCAGACGTTTTGACAGTTCACAGGTCTGGAGGATTCGTCTTTGGAGCCGACGCGACATCAAGGAGGAAAGGCAGCGGGGCGATCTGAGGCAACCAATTAGTGCGGTCAATCATTCAGGGAAGTGTTACGGGTGTTTTTTTTTTTTTTAAAGTGGACTCTCAACGGGGGGAAAGACTCGCAATCTTCTCAGGAGTGGAAACAGTTGTGCTGCGGGGAAAAAATGGAATCAGGCCTCAGTGGTGAAACGTGTTTCCTGGGGTGAAGGAGGCAAAAAAAAAAACTCAGTCAATAAGTTTCTAGTTTTTTTTTTATTTTTTTTTTTTACTTTTGCCAGTAACCATTGAAAAGAGAACCAATCCGCTCTCCTGCGAAAATATTGTTGTTCAGACAAACCGTGAACACAAAGTTCTTTTAGAGCCGACTGCAACTGAAAGAACACGCGTTCTGCACAAGCTGAACTTTCAGGACAAGAATCCAAACGCATCACTGCAAGTGCATCATCCTGACATGCTGGTGGCAGCATCATGCGGCAGAAGCAGGTCAGAGTTGATTAGAAGATAGATGAAGCACGATACAGGGTGACTGAGCGAATGCATGATGCAGTTATTAAAGGGGCGGTATTTACATCACATGTTAGTCCCTCATCAGTTACATGCCTGTGATGTGGCTTTGATTTTTTCATGCATCTTTGAGAAATCCTTTAATCTCCCGTGGCAACCATTTAGCAGGGCAAAATGCCTGGGTGGATGTAGCCCCGCCTTCCATGGCAAAGCTCCTCCTCTGCTTTGCCTCCTTAGTTCAATGCTGGTAAAAAAACCCAAACAAAAACACTGTTAAAGGGTCACCATTTTGGATTATTTTAACTGGGACTGTCATGAAGAGCCCGATAAAAAAATACCAAGAAATTCACAGGCGTATCAGGGCCACTGTGACAGGAGTAAACTTTCACCAAAAAAACAAAAAAAAATCTCAGGAATGTTGAGATTCATCTCAAAACATTTTGAGATTTTTTTTTTTATTTCTAGAAAATTTCAGAGATGAATCTCAAAATACTAGTTTTTTTGGTTTTTTTTTTTTTAGCAAATTTTCGAATTCTAAAACAAATTTTTTCACCGATTTTTTTTTTGCTTTAATTTTTTGCAGAAATTTACATTTGAATCCCCTCCCCCTTCGCCCCCCAGTCTGCAATTACTCTACGAATTTCTGCGAAATTTTGCCTTTTTCACAGCCATGAATTCTCCTCCACTGACCCGACCTGACCTGACCAACGCGCCACCGCGCGCCGGACGCATCTGGCAACAACAGACTTTATAGAGCAGGGGGCGCTGTTTCCACATGTGACCCCCCACAACAATCGGCAACGAGAGACCACAGCGTAACAGGCCCCGCGTGGTTTACTACCACTGCGCGCCGGTGCCACGCACCCATCTGGAAAAAGGAGACGCGGGTGGGAGGAGGAGGAGGAGGAGGAGGAAGAGGAGGAGGAAGAGGAGGGCTTTGCGCATCGTCGGTGCCAATAGGCGCAGCGCTGTCTAATTAAACCCCTACCACGTAATCCCGGCCACACCGCCCTCCCCCCTCCTCCCTCCTCCTCATTTTAAATCCACTCCGACGGCGCACATCACTCCAACCATCAGTGCTGCTGTCCTCCACGTCCCGGTCTCTGCCTCTGGAGGAGAGCGAGCGCCCAGGCAGCTCCAGCAGCTCCAGCAGCGGCATCGCACGGTGACATGCTGCTGTAGCCCCGCAGACAAACAAACACCCGATACAGCCACCGGGACGCGCGTGTGAGAGTGAGCGAGTGTGTGTTTGTGTGTGTGTGTGTGTGTGTGAGAGAGAGAGAGCGGTAAGGAGATCTGGTTATTATTATCATTATTATTATTATTATCATCACTCGGTCCCGGAGGAAAAGCGTCCGGTGCGAGCCGAGCATCGCCTCCACGCAGCAGGGGAGAGAGGAGAGAGAGCCTCCCGCTCCAGACCCGCCGCGACAAACCGGTAAGGAAGAGCGCTCAGCTTTAATCTGCACCGATTTTTGATTCATTTAGTCACTTATTTTTGCGGTAGTAATGATACGGTTAGTTACCGGGACAGAAGGAGATCGGAGAGAGGAAACGGGGAGGCGCGGAGATGTGCGTCCACGGGCTGCGAGAGGACAGAGAGAAGACAAGGAAAACAATAAAATAGTGGTGGTGGGGGGGGAATAACAGCCCCCCAGTGCTGCCTCTCGGTCATCTCACCGTATTAAAACACGTGCTTCGTGCTTCAGGGCGGCTGAGCGTTGAATGCGGACGACTCCTTTATGTGGCAGAGCCAATGACACGCAGCGGAGAGGGCCTGCAGTTTTTATGAATGATCCGAACATGGGACGAGATGCTGCGGATCTGCCGCCTTCCTCCACCAGAGCTGAACTCTACTGCATCTTAACGGAGAGAAATAGAGAGCAGGAGTTGGTTGCGAATTAAAAATGTATATATATGTATATATATATATTTTTTTTCTCTGCAAGTTCAAATATCTGCATGGTTATATACAGGGCCATTGAAAAGGATGAGGGCCACTGGGCTAGTGCCAGTTTTGGTGCCCTATTCTCCACACACACACACACACACACACACACACACACACACACACACACAC
>VMRN01000036.1:310291-335275 GCA_010277015.1 Poeciliopsis turrubarensis
ACACACACACACACACACACACACACACACACACACACACACACACATATATTTTATTATTTTTTTCTTTTAATATGCTGGTTCTGATTGGTTGTTGTTTCGCCAGGATTTGCAAGGAATACTTTGATTGAATGAAAAAGGCCTGCCTGTGATTGGCTGATGGTGTGGCTCCCTTATATGTGAAGTTGTAAACGCACAAGCCATACTCTATTCTTCATTCACAGACATGTGCATTCATATTAGTGTCTCTGCTGGCTCCTGATGCCGACACAAATTAGCGTCTTATGCAGAAGGTTGCCTTTGCAACCATTCATGCTAGTTAGCATTCTGCCTTGCGTAGCCACGGCTAGGCTTATGAATATCGCTGAAGCTCAGTTCCCCTCAGTTGAATTTGTAAAAATGGAGTTCTGTGATTTAAAAAAGAAGAAAAAAAAAGACACTTAAGCTCAGACTACCTTGGTGTTCAAACACAATCCGTAATACATTTCAGATGTTTCACAGAAAATGCTTTTTAACCCATCTTTGCTATGCTTACTAGTGCATACAAAACCCATTTAACCCTCCTTAGCACAACACTCAGAAGGAGCGCAGCAGATATCACGGTCAGACGGTGGAGAAACGGTGGCGGTTTCTCCGCCATCAGATCCCAAAATCACACAAACAACAACAGCCATTGCTGACATCCGTCATGTTGTGTTTGTGTTTCAGGTTGTGCAGGGAAGATGTTTTTCTGTGGTATTTGTTTGGCTATGATGCAGCGATGGGCATGCAGTGCTGGATTGGGAGGGTTAACTGGAGAAGAAAAGCAACGTCAGTGGTGTGGCTTTTGTCATGGTGTCAAAAGAGAAGATAATGCATAGCCAATATCAGCAAGTATCAGTTATTTTAGCAATGGTAATATAGGCTTTTGATATCGGGCCCAATTTTCATATCGATGCAACGATTCTCATAGATGCTCTCCTGAGTCGTTTCATCCTTGTCATAGATAAGGAAAATGAGACTCTCCCAGTGATTGACAGCAGGTTTAAGAGCCAGGCAAACAAGATAAGAGTCAGGAGTCCCACACTCCCCACCTCATCTGAGACATACAGCAGTGCATCTTCAGATCATCAGCTGCCAGGGAAACGCTCACGACCTGCGACTTTACCAAGCCTGACTCTGCCTCTGCCACGCTGCGTTGACAGCGCAATACATTTTCCCCCCGCACACCTTCGTCTCCTAAATGCCACCCAGCTGTTGCACGCCTTCCGTGTATAATCCCCTGGGATTGAGCAGGTTTCTGTCAGGCTTTGCGTCATGCGCAGGCAAACGGAATTAGCGCCGAAAGTCGTCGGTTTAGTCGTTTCAAAGAGGAGTCGGAGTCCCGTGCCACCGGCGTCAATCTCCGCAGCAGGGTGATGGCGAAGTGAGCAGCCAGCGCCTTTGACCCCGGAGTTAATGGGAACGTCGGGGTGCGGGGCCTTCCTCTCGCGAAACCGACGCGGCGCGCTGCAGGGAGATGGTCAAACACGTTGGAATCGGGCAGGACTTCGTCGCTTCGTTGGGTCGAGGCGTCGTTCAGGCCGCATGTGCTTATGCTTGTCTAGTTGTTACATAAGAGGATAAATGTGCGCTGGAGCACTACTCTCTGTGTCACTTAGACTCATAAGCACGCACGCACGCAAAGCCTTCCTTCTGCTTGCCTGCTACACACCAGAGGAGATTTGAACAAGGAGGCATCATACCCCGCAAACACAACAGATGTTGTGGTTACGGTGAGCCGACGGGGGACCCGGTTTGGCTTTTCTGCTGTGTGTACAAAGCCTTTCTGTCTGCGTCTCGTTCTGTCCCATTAACATGACCAATGCTGCTCTTCTCATACAAGCGACCTTGGTTTCATATGACGCTGCCAGGAATCTTGACACGCTGCCCCCCTCTACTAGCATGCGTTGAATACATAAGCGCCAAAGTGACTTTGAAGCCAAGATTCATTCTTGCCACGTGACCACAGAGAGAGACGCAACATCTCAGAGCTCCTTTCCCTAACCTACATCACGCTGCTGTGGATTTACACAGGGGACAAGATTGTTGCTATGATCGGGGAAATGTCCGCTTTTCCATATTTTCGGGGGTTCAGAAACAACACAAGGGCCAAATCTGAGGCTGTTTTAACTGGAGAAATGCAACAACGGCGCAACCGAATAAAAGCTTACCCTGCAATTCATTTTACTGGGGTTTGACGTGATTGACCAACACAAAGTAACGCATAATGGTAGAAAGAAAAGGCCATCTGACTTTCAGTGTTTTATCTGCAACAAAAGTGACAAACATGGCATGCGTTTGTATGTAGTCGCGCGTAGTTATCACATAGTAAAATCATAGTAAAATCACTTTCTGTGACTTTCTTTTAACATGAAACGTGTTCCTGACACTTTTAGCATATAGTCAGACTTTTGAGTCAACGACTAGCGTGACTAGTCGTTGACTAGTCACTGGGAGTATCAAAGTCAAGGGGGCAGAATGTAACATTTGCATGTCATATGTTTCTGATTTTATTCATAACTGTGCTTCAGCGAGTAAAGTGGTCATCTCGCAATTGGGAGACTGTGGGTGCGATTCCAGCTCCCAAGTCATCTGTTGATGTGCCCCTGGGCAAGGCACTCGGCCCCGAGTTATGGTCTGTGACTGTGTGCGCACAAACAGCCCTTCACATCGTATGCTTCTTTCGATTTACTTGATGACACAGTTTGTCCTGCCATGGATCCCTTGCAAATGAAACCGAACTGGTGAAAGACTTTAATTGTGCACGTTGGAAGTCAAACGATTGACATTTTGCTCTTGAACAATGGCGATTTAAATATCGCGAGTGGCTTTAATTCCTAAAAGCAGGAGGGTGCCGTCGGCCGTGTTTGAATTCACCAGGTGATTTGGAACTGATGTGAGTTTCAGCAGCGCGCAAAAGTTCAGGTTTTCCAACTCCGGCGTCGGCCATGTTGGACGTGCGTCGAATGCTCGACACGCTCCACGTGCGAAACGCGCCGCGAGACTTTGACGTGCCCTTGACGCGCCTCCGCATTAAAAACAGAGCCGGACGCCCAGACGCTCAAATTGCGATCGGTCGCAGCGTTGCATTTACATGATCGCATGAAATTTGCTGATTCATGTTTGACTGCATCAGTTCTAATTGGATCTTGTATGATAAAACGCAGTCAAATTCAGTTTATAATCGCAGTTGGTTAAAGCTCAAAATGTTGCTTGAAGTGACTGAAATTGAAAGTGTTCATATTTGTAATAATAGAACCAAAATGATTCATCTCAGTGTGGTGGTTTGTGGACCACATCATAAAACCTTCTGCTCTGGTACTTTAGTAAAACGCCGGCCACCGTATAGTGCTCCTGTCTCGATCCTTTAAGTAATCTGGATTAATGTTGCAGTTCTTTGAAAAAGAAAAAAAATACAACGGGGAAGGTTGTGACATGCTGACTAGGACTGTGATGTCACTCCCAATTCTGTTTGACTTTTGGCTCCACATCTTTAGAAAAGGATTTAAAATCACTTTTCCATTTTCTGACGCCCCTTCCATTTCCATAATGCAGAAAGAACGAAGAGTAAAAGATGCAATATGGTGGAATTAGTCTGAAATGTTTTTTTTTTTACTAAAAAAAGGGCAATTGTGTTTACCGACACTTAACAATGATGTGTTTCATTACGGTTTCAGTTGTGGGTTTTGTTTGTTTGTTTGTCTGTTTTTGTTCATTGCTTTTGGCTGTTGAGCTCTATTTTCGATATTTAAAATGTCTTCCAGTTCCAGAAAACATTTTTTACAAAATGAACGTTCATCGGACGGCGAGAGGCCAAATTGGTATTATCGTGCCGTTGTGGATGTATCGCTTGGAAATGGTTTAGAAACGGCAATATTATCGTTTATCGCAATAAGTACCCAAGCAATTTATCACCCAGCAAAATGTGATAAATGTACACGTATCGCGACACGTTTTGCTGAAGCGATCAGAAATGTTGTATTTTCACAGCCGTTGAAGTGAGCGCCGTGTGGCCGGCGGGGGTTCATCTGAGGTCTGCGTTTGGCAGCGATCTGGCCGGGGCGACTCCTGGCCTGTCAGACGCCCAGCCGTCCCGCTGCGAGCGACTGCTCCGCGGGGGGCGGATGAGTCGGAGCAGGAAAGAGAACACTCCCAATCCCAAATTCTTCCAGTCAGCCCAGGGTGGGGCCTGGGATTAGGATTAGCTCGGAGCCAGCGGAGAATTCACGGGGCTGTAAAAAGCATTTCACAGAATTTATTTATTTTTCTTAATCAAGCTTAACTTAAAATTTACATTGTGAGACAAATGTTTATATCAGACACAGGGGTTTGGGAGAGAAGCTGTAAGAGAATCAAAAGTATGACTGTCTCTGGTTTGGGATAAATCAGGAGAAAGTTTTCAACATGACGGAAAGTTCGTTAAGAGAAAGTTTCTCACCGCAACGACGATGTAAAACTCATTTCTCGATGAAACAAGACTAGTTTTCTATCTTATGGCAAGAAAGTGTATATCCTGAACAAGAAACGCTACGACTCGTTAGAAAGGCACAGAGGGGTTTGCTGTCGCTCTCCTCCTGACTCCGTTTCTTATAGACGGCGTTTAAAAATTCCAACACGAGTCGCTTTTTTTTTACTGTCGCCGCCTTTCTCATTTGAGAGAGTTGACGTTTGAGTTTTTAAGAGAATCTTGTGGCACGTTTTTTGTCGTAAAATTTCCTTGTTCAAACAAGATTCTGCTCCTGAATTTACCTGGGAACAATTCCATACCTCCAGCTCAAGGGCACGTCAGCCGGACAATGACAGGAAATGCACCAGCAACTCCGACTTTGAAAATAATGACGCAAATGAAATCGAGTTTTCAGTTCTCTGGAAGTTTCTTTTGTGCTTTTTGGTGCTCAGAAGCCGAATGCCGCTTCAAAATCGACGCTCTGGTAAGGCCTAGTTAAAGTCTACAGTAGTCGAGATGCAGTGGAACGTCCTCAAACGGAGTTCATTCTTAAATTCCTCCCAGTGCGGCTGAACTAAATCGCTCTGCAGGAAATTAAGAGGCCACATGTCCTCCACAACGCTGTGAATAAATGACGCTCGAATGTCATTTTTGATACCGAGTGTGGTACGAACAGGCTAATCATTTTTTTTCCCACTTGTGGCCAAGTTACCTCGGTTTGATAGTCGACTCTCTTTGATGATCTGAAACATTTAAGCGTTTAAAAAAAAAAAAAAAAAAAAAAAAAAAAAGAAAACAGGAAAAGCAGGAGAAACCCGTCAGAGTGGAGATGCATCACCGCAGAGAATTTGCTCTTGAGTGAATCATCCGGACAAAAACCAGGCATTATCATTCAGACCCCAGATCAGCAACAGGCTGCAGCTGCCTGCCGTTCCACGGAGCAAACGATGCACGGAGGTCGAGCGGCGCAGACCTCGTCACGGGGAGGTCCGGCCTCCCCGTCTCCTGTGAATTCAGACGGGTACGGAACAACCTGACCGGGCAACTGGCAGCAGCTCCACAAGTGGAAAAAAAAAAAAAGATCTTTTTGTTTGTTTCTTTGTTTGTTTATTCGCTTGAAACGGAAGGGAATGAGGGGAAATCAAAAAGGAAGGCGGTAATGAGAAGTTTGGAGCAGAGGTTTTAATAAGTAGCAGTAATCGGGCTATAGCTGGTCTTCTCCTGCCGTGGCCATTAGGAGGCTGAGAGTTCAGCCAATTACTCCCAGAGCTCTACATGCTCTGTGGCTAATGATGCCGAGGGGTGTGTGTGTGTGTGTGTGTGCGTGTGTGTGTGTGTGTGTATTCTGTTGTTGGATGCAACACCTCTGCATTTGTCACACAGGGCGTGGCTGACAACACACTTCGACCAACACCTCTGCTGAAATCATAATTCTCCTGAACCTTTACCACTTGATCCTCACGTCTTCCCCGTTCCTATAAATGATTGGTTGCTTCTTTCTTTCTTTCTTTTTTTTTTCTCTCACTTGGTCTTTGAGGCTGTTTCAGAAAGAAATAATGGGCTCAATTAGTTCTGTGCCTTTAGGTATAAAAGCCTCTGATTGACACTTTACTACTCGGGAAAATTTCTCCTGATCCAGATCTTTCTCACACTCCTGAAGAGTATGCAAGAAATTCTCCAAATTCTCCAATTTCCAATAGTTTTACCAGGAATTCTCCAATTGCTGGTAAAACTATTGACACCCCAACCCTGGAAATTTGTGAATTTTATTGATTATATAAGCAGAAACACAGCTAATTTGCCTTTCCTTCCTCTGCCCCCCCAACACATTAAAAGTTCACTCGAAAGGTAAGTTTTGTCGGGCGCCGGAGGAATAAATGCTGCGACGTCTTCAGCCAAGGACAAAAGCGAAATCCTCTTACTGAAGTCTGAGGACACTCCATTTTTGTTTTACGTTTTTGCGAAGGAGGAAGTGGCGCTCGTCGCTTTTTCGGAGGCTCTTGTGTCATTTCCTCTGCGGGGAGGCGAGGAGGGGGGCGGGGTTTTTCAAAGAGTTTGGGTCGTTTGAAATCTTAGTCTTCAATCAAGCTGAGTCCAGAGGACAGCCTCAGGGCAGCTGGGCTGGGTTTCATAATGACGTATAAAAGTTAAAGGGGAAAAAGATAATGATAAAAATGCACATTGTGCTTTCCTCCTCCATCAATCAGTATCCCTCAACTTTGCTGAGGTGCATCATAAATATCCACGTCATCCACCAGCTGCGACATATGCATCCCAAATGGATGCTGTTCTCACATTTCTTCATGCCTGTGTCCATCTGAAGATTGAGGAAGACCAGACAGAATGTTCCAGGTGGACGAAAAAAAAAAAAAAAAAAAAATGAAACCAGTGACAGCATCAATTAGAGTCCGTTTTGCCTCCCCTGCTCCTCCCAGCCACTCCCCAGCGCTGTCACCCTCTCAGGGTAATAACACAGGGCCAATCAGAAATAACAAAATCGATCTGGCGCCGGCTGGCTCGGATGCATTTACAAGCAGCCTTAATGACTGCAGACTCATTTCTCCGGGCCGCTGCTGCAATCGCTCGGCGCAGCCTTCCCCTCCCTCCTTCCCTCACTCCCTCCTCCTCCTCCTCCTCCCGCCGAGCCACGAGCAAAAAGAGCAGCGGAGTTTGCTCAGTTGCAGCGAATGCGCCGCCTGCCTCTCGGGTCGCAGCGTGACACTCTTGCGACGTGAAGTGCAGTAACGCGTCTGCGCTTTGGCCTCGCTTGTGAAAGAGATTTTTGCTCCCTTTCTTCCTCCTATTGAGAGCGAAACCGTGAACGTGTCTCTCCGGCTTCGTCCGTGCATCCCGATTGAGAGCCTCATCGGCGGGACGTGATTAATGACTGCGATTTGTTTTTGCTCCGGATTGGTATCGATTGGTGGCGGGCGGAGCTGAACCACCGCGATTACAGCAAAAGGATGATGACGAAATTGAATTTCTCAAAGCATTCATGTGAAGGGTAACTTGGACCAGACGGTTTTTAGGATTTTTGTAATCGCTGTGACTCAAAATCTTGATTGGGGGGATTGCACAAGCATCCGGCACAAACCCAGCTTTAGACTGCGACCATATAGGTTCAGGTTCATTTAGCAGAGGTTCTGGGTCATAAGGAACTTCATACTAAGACGGAGTAGAGTTTCATCAAACACTCAATGGAGATGGCCTCGCGGTGACAACAGGAGAGGAAGAGCAGGCGCTAACCTGTGAGGAGGCGACGTCACGCTCGCTAACAGCCGCCCGATGTGTGAGCAGAAATGACGTCAAGTGGCAGAACAAGGCAGCCTGAGAGCAAAAGGCAAAGAGCTGCTCGAGTGTGTGATCTCTGCATCGGAGCCCCCAGAGCAAAATCTTCCACCACGACGCAAGCCACAGCGCTGCATTGTGGGATATCTCCACGGCTCCTCAGTCAAGCTCAGCAACGGAGGGGAGGGGAAGGGGATGGCGGAGGGGGGAAATTCTGGCTGAGTTGACTGAGTCTCCGTGACAAAAGCCAGGGGGTCGTTTCACTGTTCATCATTCGTTCCCAAAGCTTCTCCCTCTGAGCCGAGGACGCGCACATGTGCCCGTGGCACGGATCCGGAGAGGTTCTGCGGCTCGTGAGAACATGACGGCGAGGCTAAGTCCTCTTTATGTAAGCGATGTTCTTCAAATCATGACTTCCTGACGGTAGCTCTCTCCTCGCCCCGCCCCTTCTGAGCACACGGCCTTCCCGCCGATCAGGAGTCCAAGTCGACGTAATCGGCGAATGTGACACACCGAAGGGATTTGTGGATCCGCCGCCCGGGGCAGCTTTGCATTTTGCAACGATGACAGGATCTGATCTAAAGACATGCAGCGAGTCGTGCGCACAGTGCAACAGTAGTCATACAGATAAAATTGAAGGTATTTTATTGGGACGACATGTGAGAAAATAAAACAAACTAGCACTTAAGTGTAAAGTGGAGGGAAAAGAAAGCCTTGTTTTGATCAAATGCTTCACAAATAAAAGTTAGAAAAGTGATTAGTAACTTAGTTGGAATCAGCTCAAAACAGTATTCCAAGGTTCACAGATCAACATCATGGTGTGTCGTCTCCCCATCAGAACAACACCAAGACTGCTGCCTTAATTCTTTGATGCACGTTTGAGAAGTACTCGAGTCTCCCGTGGCAACCGTTCCACCGAGCGCCGCCTCTGAGGTGCACTTTTCAAGCCTCACAGGACAGCAGCCTGAGTGATTCTCCCACTCTGCTCCTTCAAACTAGCCAGAGGCAATTAGCAAACGCCTGGTGGAGCTGCACATCTGCTGTGCTCATTACTTGTCAGTGGTAAAAACATTGTTCAAAGCTTGACGGAGGCACGACGTTGAGGTGACTCCCTGAAAGTGGAGTTTCAGAACGAGCAGGAGTTTTCAAAGTCAGAGACTTTGAATCTGAAGTCATTTCTTAAATACACTCCAACGACTCACGGCGACAGTTACTTCATTGTGCTTTAAAATGACCAAGTGTCTGGAAAATAGCGAATAATGCCCCTTTAATCAGAAATGTAGCCAAGTAATCCGTAGTGGAGGAGCTGCTTATATTTTTGTCTTCTGTGGGAGATTAAATAAAAGGAAATATTATTGAAAAGTCCATTATTTCAGAAACTTTATCACTGCGAAACACAACATAGAGTCATTATTGTACACAGATTGACAACACGACAAAATGTCAGGCTCAGGCCAACGACTGCAAAGCGTCGTATCTTCAGACGAAACGAAGCGATGCGGCACGCGCTTCGCGAGTCCAAGAACCGCCTGAAGCAGAGAGATTTCCCCATTCGATTCAGTCGTTGCCTTCTCTTTTATGTGCCACACATTTCAGAAGGCGGCGCGACCGCCATATGTCGGGTGCAGCCTGGAACTCGGCCGAGACTCACACAGCAGCAGGGGTCGGGGGGGTGAGATTGACAGCCAGGGGTGCTTGGCTTGCTTTTGCTGGATCACGAGCAAAAAAAGAAAAAGAAAAAGAAAACACAAATAAAGGAGAGATGCAAATTATGAGTGGGGGAAATGAAGTGGAGAAGCATGAGGGCAAGGATAATAACTGGAGTCATGACCTTGTGTTAGCGTTTGTGCCTCACCCATCCGCCTCCCACTCATTGGCTCCACCCAGTCGGTCGCTTCTTACTTCTGCTGTGGATCACTTTTTGCACATTTCAAACTCGGGGCGGCACCAAGGCGACCCTGCACCGTTTGGCTTACCGCTGGATAATCGCTTCACTGCAAACTCACTGGAAACATTTCAAATAAACGAATCAATAAGACACACATATGCCTAGAAATGGCTTTGTGCTTCCTTGCTGACCGATTAACGTCAGTGTCGGCGATCTGGAGTTTCGTTTTTAATTCCACCTCAACGTCGCGGAAAAGATTCACAATGCAAAGAAAAGGAAAACTTCTTCCGGTCATCGGCATAAGCTGCAAATTTAAACTTAATGTGGCTCTTAAAGATGATGAATATGAAATATACAGCAAATGTTTTCAAACTGTCACGTTAATCTGATGCACCGTTTGGATGGGTTACCATGCCACATGCAATTAATTTTCCTTTTTTAAATTCCATTTTAGCCTTATTTCTGAAATCGATTTCTTACTGAAGTCAAAGATGTTTGTGTTATCTTCAAATGAACCACATGTGAAGTCCGTTTCACACTAATGTTGCGTGTAAATAATAAATTGTTGCAGACCCCCGTGGTACAGCACACAAAACGACGATTTTTACAACGTGTTGAGTTTTCCCAACATAATCCTTATCCAGATTAATTTCCTCGTTCGTCTTCATCTGATATTGCTGACAAATCCTTATGATCAGAAATCTGAAAGCAGAGTCGAAAACAAAGGTTTGTGATTTGTGGAGCGCGTTCTTCCTGACAACGTCAAGTACAAGTGCTGGCAGCCGTGACCACAGAATCTGGGATGGCGTCGTCGTTCGGCCCAAATTGGATTTATTTGAAAGCACAATGCCGAATGCTGCGAGATCCACATGCGCCGCTGTCTTTCTTTTCTCCGCTCCCATCGCAGAACAATCCTTGACCTAAATAAGCCACTAATTGCCTCCAGCAGCAAGAGAAGGAAGTCGAAGCTGAGAGCATAATTACCATCTTCATTCTGAGGAGCGAGCCCTGCACATGGCTGCGACCGCGTCTCTTTGGGGTCCTTGCCCCCCTTGTGCCGTTTGCTGTTCTGGGACACGAGCTAAAATTTGCTCTGGTGCCTAGAAAGCCCTTCACTCGGGAGGCCTGGTTCAGTAAAGGGATGTCCCCCTTTTCAAGAGCCCTTGCAGAGCTGAAATGGAGCGCAGTAACCCTTTAAGTTCTCCGGGCCTGTGGGACAATTTACTTCCCGTGCAACGTGACACTGGCGGCGGGCTGAAAGGAGAGAGGTTTGATTGAGTGTCCTCTTTAACTTGCCCTTCGGATATCGCTTACACTTACAAGCTCTTCTGCCCAGAGAGTCGTAGACGTTTGTCTCAATGCAGGAAAGTTTGTTTTCGGAATTTGAATTTAAAGCCGTTTTAAACGTCCTTGCTCACTTTTGGCAATAGTGAAACGAGGCTACGCGACTTCTCCCCGACACAACACAGAGCACATAAACCCACTACCGTGGAGGGAAAAAAAATGGCACTGGAAAGGCCACGCGTCGGCGTTCTGCTGGTCCGGCTGACACGAGCTGGACGAAAAGATCTAGAACAGCAGTACCAAGGGAGCGCAGGCAGCAGCGAGTTTGGCCCAGGGCATTTAGCAAAGATCAGTGGCTTTTAGAAATGACAAATCGACGTTGGGGACTGGTTCAGGGAGGAAGGAAGGTGGACGGATGGATGGAGACGGGAGGAAGGGGGAAAGCAGGGTTAATGACAGGATTGGGAAAACGGGTGTTGTGTGTCAGAAGATCGATGGCTGCAAAGTATAGAAACTGTATCAGTATTCTCCTTCACCTCAGGGGCACAAATAGCCGCTGCTGAGGCCCCCATGGGGAATCAGTGGACGCCGTGGATTTGCTTGAACGACGGCGTCACTGACGCAGCAGCCATTGTGTTTTACAGAAATCTTCGAATGCTGCTTTTAAAACTGCAGCTTCCAGTAGTGTTAGGCTCGCTGCGTCCTTAATGAGTCCACATGAATAACCCTGCCGCAGGGATAATACCATTCTGCAATTTAATTGTCAAAGGAGTCCAGTAGTTTAGGTTCAGACAAAGCCTGAACAGTAACGCGTTACTAATAAGTAATCAATAATCTAACTACGTTACTTTTTCAAGGAGTGATCAGCAACCCGATTAAAGTTACTCTTTCAAAGTAACTATGCCATCACTGCAGGCGACCTACTCAGGGCGTACCCCGCTTCTTCCCCAAAGTCTGCCTCAGGCTTTGCAAGAACCAGCGGCTGCAGAGAACTAATGCTCCTCTTATATAAAACTCAAATCAATAATATGAAATCTGTGCAAGAATGAATGAGGTCACCAGCTCGTCCAGAGCCACCATGAGCCGTTTAGGAACTTCTCCGTATAACGTTCTCAATGCATGGACTGTTAGTTTAGGTTGAAAACTACATGTGATAGGTTACCCATGGTGCCATATTCTTTCCATTTTCAGATGTCTGGATGTCTGAAAATCTGAAAGTCCGGTTGTTAAAAAAAAAAAAAACAGCAGAGTTGTTGACCCAACTCTGCTTCCTTCCTGATCTTCCTGCTCTGTTATCTGGCTTCGCATTGATGTTTGTTCCCTGAAGTTCCCCCCTCGAACCCCGCAGGCCTTCGCAGAACTGCTGTAATTTCAATGTGAGCAAGTTGCCAATATCTGAACATACTTCCGCCAGGCCTCCTTCCATTCTGAACGCGCAAGCTTTGCTCGGGGAAGGAATTTTTAATAAGGGCCAGTCGCCTTGACAATGAGCCAACTTATAATGGAGTAATGTCTTAAATATTCCACAGGGCGAGACTCAGCTGCTGAGGTCAATCTATCTCCAGCAGAAAGATGAGCAAACCTGTGGCTGTATGGACTTCTCACGGGAACGTGGCTGATGCTGATGTAATAGTATGTCCGGCAGGACGTGTGTGCGTGTGTGTGTGTGTGTCGGGGGTGGGGGGGGGGTTGGGGGGGGGGAGGAGGGGTCACGATTCAGCCTGTCAGCAGCAGCAGCTGAGCCTCGTGTCTGCAGTTTGCACAGCATGCAGCAAACCCTATGGATTTTCATATACCATTATCCTCTATGTGCTAGAATTACACTCTCGCTAAAGGTCATAGAGCTGCACAGAGCAGATACTGAAACAAACACTAAGGGAGGGGGAAAGGGTGAGGGGGGGGAGGAAGAGGAAAAAGTGCCATTAATTATCCATCAATGCTTCTCTAGTTTTGCAAAATCCTCTGCATTCATGGCCCAAACTATATACCCTGCAAATGTTGCAATCTGCATCAGGTTTTAATTCCCTTTGAGGGAGTCGGTTCCTGGACTCCTGCGGTCTCTTCCCACACGGACACAGAGTGCGCTGCCGCAGCACCCTTCCTCCCGGACACAACCGGAGCCCAACACAGGTCAATCCGAAACCGAGAGCTCGGAGAGAGCCGGCGCCACTTAACCAAACGCCGGGATCCCTGCACCCGTTCAGAACAATTTGAGTTGTAATGCGGCCGAATCTAAGCCATTACATCAAACAAAGCAAAAACCAACACCATAAATAAATAAACAAAAAAGCCATAAGGTTGTTAAAGCTTCCCGCACTTTCCTGTTTGCCAGCACTCATCGTCCTCTGTTGCGGCGCTCTTTGACAAACTGCTGGCGTAAACAGCGAGGGGATGCATTTAGAGGACTTTTTGGGTTTTGTTTGGTGCCGGAAGTGGGAGCAGCCGAGCGTCGACAGACTTTACTGACTTCTCTTTTGTGATTCACGTCCCTCACATCTTGAATTCGTGTTCCAGTACCACATGCAAATGTCCGGCGTGGTTCGGCATTTGCATGCGGCGTCTCCAGCACGCAGAGAGAGGAGCAGCCGCAACCGACTAATGAATGCGCGCCCGCCACAGCACATTGAATTCGGCGTTACCGGCCAGGGAGATGAGCTCCCCACTGTAAATATTTCATGAGGTGCAGCTCAAAGAAGGCTTTCCACAAGTCAGCCTCTTGAAAAATGTTAGATGAATATTATATACCAGATATCCCCCCCTGTGCTCATATCTGGCATGCAAGGAAAGAGTGATCGTTCATTCTCGGATCGTGAGATTGAAGCAGCAACAAGCCAAGTGCAATATATATCATAAAAACATACAGCCAGCAACTGATGAATCAGTGACAGACATTGCATTTTGATGAGTGCCATCATCAAGACAATCAATACATGTCGAATGTGTTTGTCAATTTTTCATACACACCATGCTCTGATGTAAAGAAACACCTGGATAGGTGACCGACGTTGATATCTGTTTGTCTGCAGAGGGTCACCAGCCATTTATAAGGCTTTAGGACTCCAGTAAACCAAAGCAAGATGCGTTAATCACAAAAGATTAACGCGGGAACCAGCGGTGAATCCTTCCAGGAGTGACCTGCTAAAATTTCTCCAAGACAACATCAATTTCCCATGCAGGAGGGCTGGAAATAACCCATGACGTCTTAACGGACCGCCTCACTTAAGATTAGAGATCATGGTCCAAGCAATAAAAAAAAAAAGACGTCTGTGGAAAAGTGTCATGGTGAAAACCATGAAGAACACAGAGGGCTGTCTCATGTTTCCCAAGAAACAATGATCTGTGCGTGTGGTGCTTGAGTTGCTCCTCTGTGTGGTGGGGAAGCGGGATGCGCTGGCGTCATGGTTGGGGGTGGCTGATTGTGGGAAATCATGTGGGGTGGGAAGTTCATGGGGTTGGGATTGGAGTTTATTGAGAGGCTCAGGCTGTTATGTCCCGTCGGTAACTCCAGTTGACTCCCCCACCCCATCCTGGATCATCTCAGGGCTCCCACCAAATGCGGGGCCCCCCGTCAAACTCCCTGCCCGTTGCTTGTGCCTCTGCTCACATGCCAAAGCAATGGTGGTTCCCGGTTTCCAGGGTTTGGTGCTCACATATGTGCTAGCTCACATGTTGACGAGAAGAAACCTTATATACACAAGCCAGATGCAGTTGTTGTAATTGTTATAAATGATATGTTGTTGTCGCTGTGGTCTTTATCCTTCTCTCTGTTTTTGTTTCTCTGTTCCCTGCTGTCTTCCAATTTGAATTTAACCTACATTTTTAACTCTCTATATATCTATATATATCTATAAATATATATACAGCACCTGAGAAAAACAACCTTATACCAGCATTAAAACATGGTTGTTTTAACGTGTTGATCTGAGGCTGCTTTGCTTCCTGATGGTGACTTTTTTTTTTTTTTTTAATAATTGATAAATCCAATAATTCTGCTCTTTAGCAGAAAATGATGAAGGATCACGTCCGGCCATCTGTGAGACAATTGCTTCCGTACCACAATGCAATTGGTTTATTTTACGATTTTGCTAAAATCTATGTCATCACTGCGAGACGGGAAGGTTCAGAGATTTTCTTCATCTGAAAGCTGGATGCTGTTCCAGCTTGTTGTTTTGTTGTTGTTGTTTTTTTTGTTTGTTTGTTTGTTGTTTTTTCTTTGCCCATAGCAAAAGGACGTCATCTCTAAAAGAGGTCTTCATGAAATTTTTATGCGTAAATAATAGGCCCCAAACCTAAACAAACCGATATCAAGCAGCATCTCTACTTATCTTTATAGAGATGTACTGAACCAATTTCCAACATTCTTTGAGGTCCGACCTGCTGATTCCAGTTTTGAGCAATTCCAATTCTGCGTTCTCGGCACTATGAGAGAACACAATGTTCTGGCTGTTTCTCTCAAAGCAGGAGCAGTTTGAAATCCAACAGAAAATGAAATAGTTGAAAAAAATGATGTACATTAAAAACCGTCACTGCGCATGTTGTCTGCTTCATATAAATGAAATGGAAATAGCAATTTCTGAGATTTGATGTGTATTCTAATGTACCCTCATTGTTATCAGACGGCCACACAAATCAACGTTAGCGAAACCTCAACGAATAGTGTTTTGTTTTTGTTTTATTGTCATTTTTGGGGCATTTACTTTTTTTCACTTTTTTGTCTTATCTGAAATTAGAGTTGAGCGTTTATGGTATCATTTATCACTTATTGTGGAAAAAAAAAAAAAGCTAATCCTGGTAAGAATTTTGTCTTACTGTCTTGAAGAATTCTATTTATTTTATTTTATTTTTTTTAATGGAACAAAACTGGCAGAATTATGAAAAAAAAAAAAAAAAAAAAAAAGTCATTTTTACCATTTCCTCCACTGTTTCAGTAAATTTGAAATGATTAATTGCTGTCACTGTGTGGGGCTTAGTGATATAAATCACACTTTTTTAATTAACTGCCGTCACGAAGAGGCCAGTTTCAAATGGCAACGTTTGGGTGCTATGAATGCTGATCCCTGCATTCACAACCTGCAAAAAAAAAAAAAAAAGCAATAGTTTAAACGTTTTTCTCAAGGCCTGAATATTTTCTTTGCCAAAGTCATGCAGTGGAAGGACGAGAAAAATGATGACATGGGAATGGTCTTGGGCGTTACCGTGGAAATGTATCGGATTCCCATCTGATCGTCGTAAACTGGCCTTCTTCTCGACCGCTGAGCAGGTTTCTGGCAGAATTGGTTTGTTCCGGTGCGTTCCTTCCTCAAAAGAAGATAAATGACCCTGATGACTTTTGTTTCCCCAGCCTGCCGTTCATGTGATGATGAACAGGGTGTGGATGCTCTCCTTTCTGTGCTATAAACCTCTGTGGATTGTTTTTAATGCCTCTACCTCTGTGACCTTAAATGTTCCCCCATAATATTATTCTCCTCTTTCCTCTTTATTTTTTTTTTTATGTTCACCGCTTTGACAGCGAGAGAGAAAATTGCACATCACACAGACTGTGCTTTGCACGGATTTATGCGAGGGGTAATAAATTACTTTTTATTTTATAGCTATTTAAGTTACCATCAGGATTCGGATTTGCTCCGAAGACCCTCTGCGCTCCGGAGGAGAGCGCCACACCAAGGACCCGCCCTCGTTCTTATTTTTATCCCCGCCATTAATGTCTTTTCTTCCGCTGGCTGTCTTGCCTTCGTCAGTCTTCCCTCCTGTCTCCGTCCTTCATTTCCTCGTGTTTTCTCAGTCGCGGCCCTTCGTCACTTTCCCGCTGACCACTTGATTCTTATTGACCAGACGGGAGGAATCGAGAATGCAAAAAAAAAAAAAAGACAATTTCTCCTAAGGCTACATTTTCAGCAAGAAAAAAAAAATAGTTTGCTAGCTCAAAAATTGAATTAGCATAATTTGTGTCAATACTAAAAATTTTTTAAAAATAAATAAATACATTTTTCTTCAAGCCATCAACCTTTGGCAATAGCTGGCAGTGAGTGTTTTCTGGTCAACGCTTATTTTGTTGTCGGCCATATTGTAGGGTGTGTGCGTATGATCAGTGACCACTCCGAGAAGTTCTTTGTTTTCTTTTAAAGTCCTTTAGATATGACCTTGGTGGTGCACTTTGGATCATCGTCCAGATTCATAACTACATGTGCTTAAGCTTCGGGTCTAAAATGAATAAGTACCGACATTAAAAGGCTGCCTGGTCAATCAATCAACTTTATGTGAGCAGCACATTTCAGCACCATGGCAGTTAAAAGTGCTTTGCGTTGTAAAAACATAAAGAAAACAAACGCATCGTACAGTCAGCCGCTGCGAAAACCAATAATGGACATTACATTTTGTCAAGAGCCATTGTGAAAATCATCAATCACCACAGTGATAATGTTGATTGATGGTCCAGTAACTATTAAATGCACCACTGAGCAGTGAGGGTTTTTTTTTTTTTTGTCTTGAGTTAAAGTCAGTGTTTCAGTAATTTTGTAGTTTTCTAGAAGTCTGTTCCAGATTTGTGCTGCATAGAAGCTGAATGCTGCTTCTCCATGTTTGCATCTGGTTCTGGGGACTCAGACCAGAACCAGAAGACCTGAGGGGTCTGGAAGGTTGATACAACAACAGCAGATCTTTAACGTATTGTGGTGCTAAGCTGTCATTTATAAACTAGCAGCAGCATTTTTAATGTCTGTTCTCTGCGCTCCAGGGAGCCCGTCTAAGGACTTTAAATCTGGTGTGATGTTCTCTATCTTCCTGGTTTTAGCGAGAAGGCCAGCAGCAGCGTTCTGAATCAGCCGCAGCTGGAGGATTGATCTGTTAGGCGCCTGTGAAGACGCTGCTGCAGTAATGAATGTGACTAAAGATAAACGCATGGATGAGTTTCTCTGGATCTTGCTGGAACATTGGTCAGTTGGTCCTGGACATGTTTTTCAGGTGTTAGAAGGCCGACTTTGGAACTGCCTTTATGTGACTCACGGTTCAGTTTCCGAGTCCATCACTACACCCAGATTTCAGGTCTGTTTTCCTGGTTTCTCGCTGCAACGATTCACTCTACATCATTCTCCTTTAGATCCAAAGACGGGAGCCCGTCTCCCATCGATCCCACATGTGCTCTGCGTCGTTGCAACTTTTCTTGAATTGCTTTATACTGGGGCAAGATCTGTGATCAATTGACATAATTAAGTCTATTTCATATTGTCAGACTGATTCTGTTCTAGCCAAGGCCTGGCTGATAAAACTGGACAAAAGCCATGTGCTTTGGGTATTCATTCTTTTACGACAAACGAAATTACACTCGCCCTCCGTATTTACTCAGATTGCTTTTGCCTGACGTTAAATTATTTTCGATAATCTGAAATATTCAGTTATTTTTTCTTTCTAGTCTGCCACTCAAACTTCAAAACTGGAACTTAACAAGCAAGACTAACGAGGCTTCGAGGAAGCCATTTGTCCTTTCATTGCCCACAGCAAACAGTTTCATTGCTCATTGGGTGTGAAAAGAGCAAATCAGACCAGAGACGCCTTCTGTTGAGTTCAGTTTTTTTTTTTTTTTATTACAAAAGTTTTTGTTCCTTTTCCATTTTTTATGGCAAAATGCACAAAAAGGCGACAGTTCTGACAGTTTTAACATCCCAGAAACAGGAACGAAAAAGCTGACGGGTTTTAGCAGTAAAACGCTTTGGCTTTTTTTCTTTTTAAGTAAAAAAAAAAAACAACAAAAAAACCCCAAACAAAACAGCTGACTGGTATTTGTTCTCCGCACGTCGTGTCCCGTTTACAGAAGAGTCTCTGACTAAAAAAAAAAAAAACGTCCTATTTGTGTCACAGTGAATGCAGATTCTATTTAGATGGGAAAACAAAGTTTGGAAGGCGCTGTCGTCTTTTTTTCTCTCTCTTTAATTATTTGCGCAGCTTCTTTATAAAGAGGATCATTCAGACTCCCTCAGCGAGTTGATGTCAACAACAAAGTACATGGGTATTTTTAATTAAGCATAAAGACTTTTTATATCTTTTTTTTTCTATTATTCTTTTTATTTATTCCCGAAAGTACACCGTTTCAGGTTGGCCTTACTGCTCTTAGTCATCTTATTAGACAGAGTTGAAAAAAATAAAAAATAAAATAATTGAGTCTAATTTTTGCTGCAGCTGAAATTAAGTGCATGTCTGTTTTTATTCAGATTATCTTCCCACAAATTTCCAAATCAAACTGAGTTTATTTCTCATTTTATTCACACGTCCATGATGTTGTAATTATTCTGAAGCTCTACGGTCAGATCACGTTGCTGTACATGCAATACATTTTGCTTTGATTAGATATTCGAAGCAGAGCCCTCAGCTTCAACAGTTGAAAGCAACAACCAGGGGAGGACAAGTATTTGCCTCCCAACATTTTTTTTTTAAATCATCAATCTAATTTTTATTCTGGACAAAAATATCCTGCAGAAACTGAAAACAGCAATTTAACGCACATTTACAGATTATGATTTCAGGATGAAAATCCTGCGTTCGAATCCCAGGTTGTGGTTTGCCTGCATGGGGTTCGCATGTTCTCTCTGGGTTCTCTGTCACTATCCAGAAACATGACCGTTACCTTAATTAGCCTCTCAGAAATGCCCTGAGGTGTGAGAGCGTGTGTGCCTGGTTGTTTGTCCTGTGTGTTTCTGTATTGCCCCTGGCGACCCGTCTCTTGTCCAAAGGCAGCTGGAGATGTGCACCGGTCGGTTGTCTGGGGCTGCTTTACGATTTGTCATAATTGACTGAATCACAAACTCTGCTCTGTGTGACAGTCCTCCAGGAAAAACACAATTGGATTACAAAGCAGGGCAGGAGCTGCGTTTCCATCACAAATAACACAATTGCAGGATTTCCATTAAGAAACGCAATTAAAATCCATTTTCTTACACCTTTACCCCCTTGGGGTCAGGAGGGGTGCTGGTGCCTATAACCAGCTGTCAACGGGTGAGAGGCGGGGTGCACCCTACCCCTCCATCGCAGGCGATTAAAATCCCATGTGAATAAATTTGGTCATGGGTTGAGTCCGTGTGAGACGACCTCACTATTTCCGAAAGCCATGTGCTGCGTTTGAAACCACTACAACTGCTGTAACCCTCAGAACAGTGATGACACCTTGGTGGTTTCTGCTGACATATTTAAGCCACTGCCCAACAAGACATTATAAAACATGCAGCACCATGATCTCCCAACTACTTCCTGTTGTCTTCTTCACAGTCTGCGCAAGTGGAAACATCCGGTTGTTGATCACGCGACTTGTGTGATGCAAAAAAAAAAAGAAAAAAAAAAAGTGTACCCATAGCAAAAAAAGAAAAGAAAAAAAACCACCTCATCTTCGCGCCCAAACTCTTAAATTTTAGAAATTGGGAGGTTTAAGCAAATTTGCTTATGAAATGTTCAAATTATGATCTACTTTTCGTTGAGGGTAAATGTAGAAAAATCGCCATCTGGCACCATGTGGCGACCTGCCGTGTGGACCGTTAAGTCTGTTTGCTCCAGCCCCAATGCTTTCTCTTTCACGAAGGCTTCTTTGTGTGGCGCAGTGGGTGAGAGAGTAACGGAACAAAGCGGAGGAAGATGTAATCTAACTGCACGGGGTGGCCGGAACAAGCGTATCAGCGAGCCGCAGAACGGGGGCCAGATACGCAGAAGAGGCCCTGAAAAGGTCACGAAATCTTCAACAAATCCTCTCCGAGTGCACTCAGAGTGAGACAAGGCAGACGACCAGCGGCCGCCCGTTCTGTCCCGCTTGACGGGGACAATCAGCAGGTCATCAGGAAGCTACGATGGGAACAAAAGCAAATCTGTGGCCCCAAAAAAAAAAAAAAAAAAAAAAAAATGACAGGAAACTGTGAGGGAGAGAGAGATGGAGGTGGAAGAAGAAAGAAATGGAAATAAAAAGGGATAAAACTCATGAGCTGCCCCTTCGTCTCAGGTGGGCTCTCAAAACACCGGCCTGATAGAGAGACGGGAGACAACAGGTTGAAAACGCTCAAAAAAAAAAAATAAATAAAATAAAATAAAGGATCGATAGCTCCCGCTCGCTTGCTGCTGTGCTCCGGCCATGCGTACCGCTTCCAGACCTCCCACTGCTGTCCGTCTTTGCTCCGGCGGTTGAAAGGTGCCTCACAGCGCCGGCTGCATGGACAACCCTGACAAAGCTCAACGTCAGAAGAGTCCGGACAATTCCTCTTTGTCCGCCGTGCGGTAAATGTCTCTTGTTAAGGTTCTTATATCTGGCTAAGGATGATACACTCTCATACAGTTGCCAATACTAGCATCCCAACAGCGCAGGCTAAACTGACCTTTCACCTGCCTCACTTAGGTCCCGCCCTCACACATATGATCGCACAGTCGGTTTCTTCTTCTTTCTTGTTCTTTCCTTTTTTTATGGCGGTTGGCAAACAACCGATAGGTGAATTGCCGCCTCCTTCCAGATTGGAGTATGGATCAGACCTTTAACTAACCCTAACCCTTAACCCTATCATCACCCCATAGTACCCGTTCTTAGAAAACTAAACATACTGCTCAAAAGTACATCCCCAGATGATCTCTGGAACAATTCCCTAACATCCAATTTATTTTTACTCCTACTTGAATCTCTCAGTAACACCTCTCTTTCCTGAACATAATTATTCAGTATGAATATTTTAGAGAGCTGCACTTATTTTCTTTGTACATGTAGGTAATACTCAATTAGTAGTTTTAGGGGATTTTTTTTTTTTTTTAAACTCAAAGCGACTCGTATCAAAATAAAATCACTTGATTTAAACAGTTCCTCAACTGAAATAAATGAACTTATCAGGCTTTATTATTATTCTTATAATTATTCAAAAGTTCACACTGCTTGTTTTAGATGACTGCAAACAACAGGTTTATTAAAAAGAATATTTGGTTTTACGGTGTAGCTTTCTTTCTTCAAGATATTGCAACCTAAGCTGGAATGACGCTTCAAAGCAGACTTTTTTTTTTAATTTTTTATTTTTATTAAAAACCTGATATTGGCCCAGCCACAGTCGCCCACTCCTTCGACAATGGCGGTGCCTCGCTCTTCACAGTTAGTCAATATGCTTAATGTTATTCTATTTTCACAGCGCGGCCCAGAGAAATGAGTCCAGCTGAATGTGGGAGGATTTCACTCAGCGGCCTGAGTGACTTTCAGTGAAACCTGCTCCAGTCCTCCTTGAGGAGCGGCTCACGCGGCTCCACCAGCTAAATTACTTTTCGTGTCCACTGTCGGGCTTCGGGCGTCTCTGGAGGTTTCCCTGGCAATAAAGTGGTTTCATCCAAAAAAAATAAAATAAAATGAAATCTAATTATAAAGTTGGCGAGAAAGTGCCACGGCGGCTTGAAGCGAGGGTAAAAAAACAAAGTAAAGTGGTAAAGGTTGCTTTTTTTTTTTTTTTTTTTGTCAATGTGTTAAGATTTCCTATTACTTATCATGTCAGTTATCCTAATTGGTGAAATGTAAAGCTAATCACATGTAATTATTTAACCAAAGTCTTTGAAGAGATGTGAACAGAACTTTTTGGGGCTTTTTTTTTCTTGCCACTCCAGCATGAAAGCCCGACTCGTGGCCCACGACTGAAAAGGTAAACGGACTGAGTTGATGTTGCTCTTTCCCGGTCGGACCGGCCACATTCACCCGGCTGCATATTTACACGCCGCTTCCCAGATTGGGAATTAGCGCATGAGGTCAAGTGCCTTGCCCAGGAGCACATCGACATGTGACTCAAACCCACAAGCTTTAGGTTGCAAGACTGTTAGATTGTTTGTTTTTGTTTGTTTTTTAATCTCTTCTTACTTTTATTCACTTTTTAATAATTATTTCATTCGTTTAGCACAAATACTGCCACATGTCTTCTGATTTTAATAGGCCATGAGTTCTTTGGTAGAAAATTAATAATATTAATATTTAGAATAGAATTTACTTTATTGATCCCCAAAGGGAAAACAACTTATTTGTTAAATATTAGCAAATACAACTGTAACCACTGCAACCAACATAAAATTTATTTAAAAACGACAGGCATAAGATTAATATTATGACTTTATTAACCTGAAGAGAAATATCCTTTCATTTTACTATTGTCTTCAGCTCTCCATGGTTTATTACATGAGATTCTGATTAAAATATTTACAGGTTTTGTTGTGTTGGAAAGGTCAAAGGGAACCAAAGCAGTGATTCCAGCTGATTACATCACTGACTGCTTTAGGACTGAAATGAAAACTTGCTGGCGTGTTTGGAAAGCCGTGTTTTAAAACCGTCCGCGCTAAACTGCAACTCTGCAGCATCTCTCTCTGGTGGAAGTGACTTACTCCCACCTTTACCGTCCTCACCGGTTCCACGTCCGTCCCTGCGTCCGGCTCCTCCCCTCTTTTCCGTCTCTTTCTCCTCCTTTTTTTCTCCTCTGCGCGAGAATCGTCAGCCGAGAGGTCGCCGACCTGCTTAGCAGCAGCTGTGGAAAGCGTGACAGATGTTCGCCGAGGCTGCTTTTGGGTCGACTTGCAGCAGGACGGAACACCGACAACAGGGCACTCAGACGGGGAAAGATGGATTAATGTTTTATGCCCCAGGGTGCTGCTGTGATTCCCAGACTCGATGCTTCCATAGGTCAAAGCTAGTTTAAGAAAGATTCTTTAAAAAAAAAAAAAAAAAAAAAAAAAATATCAAAACAGTCCATCGAGTTCATCGAAAAGGTCGCAGTGTTTGAACAGGATTTTGTTGTGCAGTTACTTCTGGCAGTCTGCCCGTCACTTTACACTCTGTTTCTTTCTGAAAATCTATCATTTGAGCTCCATTAAATCTGTTACAGGGGTTTTGGAGAGAGAGAGTCTATTTAACCATGACATGGACAAGAGATGCAAACGACGTAAAGGTTGAAGACGTGTGTGGAATGAGCTAGTGGTTCGAAAAGGGGAAGTTCATGGTGCCTTCATCTTAAAAAACATTAAACGCTGTGATAGTCCTGATTAAAAATATATTAAGATGTTTTCAATCAACGAATTGCTGACTAATTGATGTCTCTCAAAGCATTACCCAATGCAAGTCTTCATACATGATTTTTCTCGATGAAAGCGCCATGTTGTGTTATCCTGGTTTACGTCTATCAGTTGGCACATTAGCTAAACTAATGTATGTGCTGCTAAATGTGCCTATGGTGGAGGATTTCACTCTCGCCTTTCTACTGTCTGCTAGTAACAAAAACGTTGAATAGGTCAATGAAGCGATTTTGTGAATAAAGTCATCTGGTTTACATATAATCTCGTCACGAGCCGCATTTTCATTACAAATGTGAACAAAACCTTGTCCATGCCATGCTAATGTTGAAAAAAACACAGTTGCAACAATTTTGCAACTGTGGTGTTTCTGTTAACTAAGAAACGCAATTAAGATCACATGTGAATAAATTTGTTCATGAACTGCCATTAGGTTCTGTTCATCTGTGGGTTCCACCAGTGATTAGACTAGACCAAAATCTCTTGAGTGCTGTTTCTAAAACCTACTTGTTTCCAAGCCGTTAAGAATTCATGCAGTTAGAGACGTTGGATCCAACAGTTGCTGACAGGTCTGCCTGCAACAGCCTAGAAACGGGCTGCTGGCAGTCCTGTCAGTGCACCTGAGTTTAACTGTAATGCCTCCGGGACGAGCCATTTAATATGAGTCTAATTTTATTAGCCGAGCGAAGAGGCGAGGGACGTGTGGGTTTTGTTTTTCTGTGCGCATGAAGCGCTCGCCAGGCATCAGTAAACACTGTTGCCGCCCACACTGCAGCCCTTATGTGTTACACATGCTCTTTGACTCGTCTTCCAACATCCAGGGACCCTGTGCAGCCTGGAGACGTCTGGAATCATTTCCACTGGTTCAAACGTGTGGAGGAAAATCAGAGCAGACTTTTTTTTACTACAATATATCCATCCATCCATCCATCCATCCATCCATCCATCCATCCATCCATCCATCCATCCATCCATCCATCCATCCATCCATCCATCCATCCATCCATCCATCCATCCA
>VMRN01000036.1:335375-359534 GCA_010277015.1 Poeciliopsis turrubarensis
TCCATCCATCCATCCATCCATCCATCCATCCATCCATCCATCCATCCATCCATCCATCCATCCATCCATCCATCCATCCATCCATCCATCCATCCATTCATCCATCCATCCATCCATCCCCACTCTGGTTTTCATGCCTCATTTAAATCCTGTCCTCTGTTAGCAGTTAGCACTAAACTCACAGAGAATATATGGTGTTTGCACATCTATTTTTCTCAAGCAGAGGACATTTCTAGAAATTCTCACATGGAAAAGTGTAAAAGGTTTACGTAAAAAAAAAAAAAAAAAAAAAACGAAATAAGTTTCTGTTCTGACTCTTTCACAGATTCAACCGAAACAACTTGATTTGGGTTCGTAAGGCATCCCTCATTGCACTCTGATTAAAATAAACCCACAACTGCATTCGCAAGAAAATTGCATCTGAAATTTTCACTCCGTCATCATGAGCGAAAAAAACAAAACAAAACAGATACAACAAAAAACAAAAAGGCATTATGTTTAGCGGTGTCGTTGCATAATTAAATCACTGAAATCGCATTTTGTCCGACAGGTTGTGCTGAGATAAGGATTAAGAGACGTGAACACAGCAGCGCTCGCGGCAGACAGCTGATTTCCCAAACTCAGCTGGCCGGATAAGTCCTGTCCAAATGTGATCAGCGGGCTTGTGCCTGACGTCAGTGGCTGCAGGATTATTTAATGTTTTGTGCCGGCCAGGCAGTGCTTCAACACTTGCTGGCTTGCATAATATCGTGTGTCATGGAGGATTGGGACATTTTCCTGTCACAAGGCTTACTTTGATTTCATTACAGTAGAAAGAACGGCAGTGTTTTTGATTCGTGACTGTGCTTTAATGGAGCAGAAATACATATTTTCTTCCATCCTTAATATGCAAGAGTCTATTTTTAACCCCCCTGCGGTCATAAGTGCTGGGTTTCATTTGACCCCACGAGTCGGGTAGCCGTGACCCCAGGTGCGCTTTTACCCCTGCCAACGAGAGGTTGGTTGAAACCATCTCCAACTGCGCTTGTTTATCAATTTATCACGCAAATCTTTTCGTCTGTTCCTCGCGTCTGCGACTCCTGACCTCCTGTTTCCCCACCTCTGCCCGGCAGGTGTGCAACACGGCCTGGCTCCTGCGACAAGACAGCGTTGTCGTCAAGTGAAAGGACAACAAAAACTGTCCCGCTGCCATGGGGAAACAGAACAGCAAGCTGCGGCCCGAGATGCTGCAGGACCTCCGGGAGAACACGGAGTTCTCCGACCACGAGCTGCAGGAGTGGTACAAGGTACGCATGGCCATGGCGCTGGGTCACCAGCTGGTAGCTGCTGCCGGTTTGGTTCAGTTTTCTGTTCTGTATTCAGATATTTTCCCTTTTTTCTAAACAATCATGACCAGCTTTCATGTCGCTGCTGGACAAAAGCATCACCCGCCAAATGATGATGGTACCACCACCATGTGTACCATCTAAACCACGGTAGAGATGTACAAACCTCCCATTTTGTACCTGAAAGAGAGTTTAAAATCATGGTGGAGACGTCTTTCACGCACTGAACGTTTGAGTCTTAGCTCTGTTGTATTTGGAATTTCTGCAGAGGGATGCAGTTTGTCGAAACGGATTTGCCTTTTTGCTCTTGTCTTACTGTCACCTTTACCTTGTTTTACAGCACTATTCAAGCAAAGCTGTGTTTTTGATGATGGCTCTTTAGATTCTGGTTCCACACGCGGTTTAAAACATGAGTTATACACCAGAAGACCTGCCGGTGTTTATGAACGCAGCCCCAAAATGCTGCTTATAGACTCAGCTTAAAATAGTGATTGTGAGTGCAGCTTCAAGCAGTGCTCTGACCTACATTTACCATGTAGCAGGATAAAAGACTGCTGAAGTTAGTCCAGCACTAAAGCTCTAAAGATGATTGTTTTTGGGATTTTTTTTCTTTGAAATGCCTAAATTTTGTAAACCTAAAAGGTTTAAAAGTGACACTCCCAAAATTGGAAGCGGTTATTGGTCTCCATATGCTCATATCCAGCCCCTGATAAAAGTAGTTCTTTCTTTGAGCTGGAGTCTTTTCAGTGCTGGAACCCAATTCTTTACTGGTGAAGAAGGGAAACAACCAGTTTTCACTAGTACTGGAACTGGTTGGATGGAAAAGCCCAGTATTGTATTATTTTGTGATAAATACCCCACTCTGTTCAAAACTTGTTAAAGTCACCCTCCAGAGCCTGGTTTCCGTTTTCTCTCTCCAGGATCTCCGGAGCGGGAGCGAGTGCTGCTCAAAACGAATGAATCAAGTCTGAATTAGACTCTAATTTCTGTCATCTAAAATCCAAAGCAACTGTTCTTCTCTCACATGGTCAGCTCGATTCAGAGTGAGGAGGGTGGAGAAACAGTACAAATGATAAAGGCACGGCAGGAAAACAAGTGATTTCTGCCTTTTAAAAAGTCGATTGTATGGAAAGTACCGAAACTGAACGGACCTGGTAACAAATTATACATGGTTGAAGAGGCAGTGAGTTTGCTGCAGGGCGTGTGCCCGGATGGCCTTGCTTTTTCTGAAGAGCCATGTTTCATCAGCGATCTGGTGGCGGCCTTGACTTATTTGTCTCTGTCAGTGGCAGAGCAGCATCGTCCAGATTTACCCTTGGAATGACCAAGTGCAAGTCTAGCCAGGTTGATCGCATCAGTCATCTCCTTCTATCCACACATTAGATTTCCCTTTCAAACATTATTTCAGGGCCCTATCATATGACATACAAAAATATATCAACATTTGTATACTACTAGATGGACGTCATCATTAAGTTACACCAAAGTAGAAATCAGTTCAACGTCCTCAGAAGCCCCTTCTCCAGTGTCTAGTCTCAGTCCAGCCAGGTCAGTTTTTGCCAAGTTGGCTAAAACCATTCGTAGGGTATATCTTACTATTTGAGCGTCAATATGGGCAGGTACATGGGTGGGAATGTGGGAACGTGAGCGCACAGGATTTCTGGTCCAATGATGGCGTCTAGTATTTGTTTGCTGCATCTTGCCGATTCCAGTTGACGCTGTTTGGACTCTTCCATCGCAAGTGATGAAAAGGGCTTGGGTCTCGAGGTTTGCCCGGGGAATTATCGGTTTGTAGCTCCCCATATCACTAACTGCTATGGTCTCGTTGCAGATTGAATATGGTTGTTTGAGCTGTTGTTATTGTTTGGTTGAAGCCACGCCTGTAGAGAAGGGGCTATTGACACCTGCAGGATCATTAGATTGGTTTGTTTGTTTTGTCCTTTGAAAGGAGGTTATAGTGGAGTAATCTTTAGTGTCGAGGGGCAGGTAATGGTAACCTTGAGCAAAACTAACTTGTTTCTATGGTATCATAGTGCTGGTTTGAATAGCTGTTAGCTAACAGCTATTCAGAGTATTTCTACCAGGTGAGCTCCAGAAGGTCCAGAGGTAAAAACAGCCATTTGGGTCATTTCTTGGGGGTTTCTTCAAACATTTAGTGGTCTGCTTTCAGAGAGAACTTGTCAGACCAAGGAATGTTGGTAGTTGTTTGGAAATTCTTGTAGACCTCTTGAAATCCCTTACAAGACTCATGAGCTGCTATAGTCGTCTTTCTGCAGGCCTCAGACAGCTCTTTGGGTTTGAGTCCCGGCCCGTTGACCTTTGCCGCATGTCTTCCCCTCTCTCACAACCCATTTTCCTGTCTGAGCACTACCTTAAGAAAATAATAATGAATAAAACCCTTGCTACTAAATACCTCTGTGTCAAAAGATGTTAGAGAAACCAGCTTTTTTTCACATGGCCGCTTCTTCGACAGGATGTTGAAGAACTCATGACTTTTCTGAAACAGTGTCCAGGTCGTATTCTTTTGGAGGGGAAGCTCATGGGCTGTAAATCGGAGCCTGTGGCCGGAAAGCCCGGGCAAACACTGGTGTTCTTTTACGACCCAGAAAATTTCCTAGACACGGGGCAATAAAAAAGATGGATTAACTGCACTTCCACAGGAACTCTCAGCCTTCACACGAAATAATTTCTGTTACGATGTCCAGGACCTAATTCCTGGCTTCAAAATTGGGACGGGTTCGTCACCTCTTTGGTTCTACCTTCAAGGTCTGTTAAAAGAACATCACTGACAAAACCTAAGACTGATGGGACTTTTACTTCCCTTTGCTTCCACAGCACAATCAGGCTTTATTAAATGTGTCTTCTTTGAAAAAAGATTTGCCCTCAGACCAAGCTCCTTTCCAACAGATCTACTGCAGTCCGATCACATTTCATAAAACTGTTACAGTTGTTTTGAGTTCTTGTTTAAACTTGAATATCAGCTGTTAGTCTATCTATCCAGTAGAATATCGGTTGAAAGTACTGAACTTAAAGTTAAAACAAAGTGTTAATTTCTCTATTACAGGGTTTCTTGAAGGATTGTCCCAGCGGAACATTGAATGTGGAGGAGTTCAAAAAGATCTATGCCAATTTCTTTCCCTACGGAGATGCCTCCAAGTTCGCCGAGCACGTCTTCCGGACTTTCGACACCAACGGCGACGGGACGATAGACTTCCGGGAGTTCATCATCGCCTTGAGCGTCACGTCACGGGGGAAGCTGGAGCAGAAGCTGAAATGGGCTTTCAGCATGTACGACCTGGATGGAAACGGATACATCAGCCGTGAGGAGATGCTGGAGATTGTTCAGGTGAGCAAAAGTTTTGAACCAGGAGTGATTCATGCTTCGTGCACTGAGCTGTCAGCTGTGGGATAGTCCCACAGTTGTGCCACCAGAAAGTTTCGAGGCACTTTTTTTCCCTTAGTCATTATCAGACTTAAATAATGACTTTTTTTATTTTTTATTTTTTAAACTTTTTTACATATGGTGTTCACTTTTGGTAAATAATATGAGCTTCCAAGCAAAGACCACTGTAATGTCTGAGATCCTGTTCACAAAACACCAATTATTTTTACAGATATTTTTGGCTATTTTCTGTCATTTTTCTCAAAATATGTATTTTGAAAAAAACAATACAGTTGAAACCAGACATTTACAAAAAGATGTAAGATTTTATCTATACATATTTAAAAACAAATATGCAACACATAGACAGACAGGACAAACAACCATGCATGCATTTACTCACACCTCATACCGAGCGAGAATTTAGAGAGACTAATTAACCTGACAGTCATGTTTTTGGACTGTGGGAGGAAGACGGAGTACCCGGAGAGAACCTGGGCATGCACAGGGAGAACATGCAAGACCGCAAGTTGGGAATCGAACCCTTCTTGGTGCAAGGCAACAGAGCTACCAACTGCGCCACTGTGCAGCCCTCCTCCGGACATAGTTGGTGAAGTCAAGTCATGTTTCCAGGGAACATTCCTCTCACAAATACCTTTTCAGCTCTGCCACCAAATGAGATTTGATATCTGGGCTTGGTGATGCCCTCTCCAAAACACTGACTTTATTGCTATTAATCCAGTGTCTCAATAATGTCGCACTATGCTTTCACTTATTGTTCGTTGAGAACACCTATTTGTACCCAAGTTTTTACTTCCAGGTTGAAGTTTCGAAATCTTGCTTCAATATTTCCACGATACCGGCGCCAGTCTCTCCTGCAGCTAAACACCGACACAAAATGATGCTGGCACAGTTGGGGTGATCTTAGTTTTGCAAATCTTTGCATTAAATCCATTTTCCGAACTGGTCGCGGCAGCTTTAATTTCCTCAAACCAACATATTAAAGTACTTCACTGGAAAGAGGAAACAGAGTGCTTGTTACAGAAACCTTCAGGTAGACCATGAAGCACCGTGGCTCCTCATTGAGAGAACGCGGTGAGGATCACTGCTGTGTGCAAGTCTGTGTGGCTGTTTTATGGTTCTCTTGGATTAGCAAGTTAAATTTAACCAGCGTTTATCCCCGAGTGTGCAGAATAGAGGGATTATCCCTGAGCTCATAGAGGTTATGTTATACATAGAGGAGAGAAGAGGGGCCATTGTGTAATTGTCTGCCAGCAGAAGGAGAAAATGCTCCCATAAATCTGTTTGGCTGCTCGTTATCTGGCCAACTTTAAACATCCGAACCTGACACAGTGTGGTCCACTGAAGTGTCCACAGAAATATCAACTAAACAATATTAAAGAAAAGTTATTTTTCTTTCAAGACTCTTTTCTACACACAAGCCACGCAGTATTGTTAAGACCATGACTGGATGCTTTGATTCTTGCTTACAGTTTTTTATTTGACAACGTCAATCAGATCCTGATGGAGGGGAAGTCATTTCTGACGAGTCTGTCATGAGTCGTGGCAAGAATAAATCCCTGCTGTAATCCCAAATTGTGAGACAGCGGGGAATTTATTAGGATAATTATCAGTCACATTTTGGGAGCAGTCCTGCCGTGATTGATTAGGGTTAGGGTTTAGGGTTAGGGTTAGTATTGTAGCCAAGACTACGTAACCTGAGAACAAGTGAAAATGAAGACCAGAGTGTATCGAGACAGAGCCTAAACCAAGACCTGTATGGGCGGAGACCAAGTTGACACCAAGACTCACATTACATGACATAATAAAATATGAAATATGATCAAAATTATTCTCAAATTCATCTGACTCATCGTATAAAAACACCTAGATATTAAACACAAAGGTAGCCGCAGCCACCTCGGTGGGTAGCTGTAACGTCGGGAGCTGGACACAGCTGACATGAGCTAATGTCGATGTAACTCAAAATCATGCTTCATGTGGCCAGTCTCATCATTGTTCTGGACACAATGAAACTTTGACGTAGTCCCCAACGTTTCTGAATTCTGTAGTATTTACAAGTAGCTGCATGCTTTTTTCTCGATTTTGTTTGACAAATATAATCTTTATAATTTATGTAGCTGAATTGTGTTATACTGGAGGTGTGGCGGACATCTTCTCTCGCCCCCAGACAAACCATCGCAAGCTCTCTTTCGAGCAAAAGCTGATGGGAAAGCACCAAACCCATTGAAGGTTGGGGTTGCGCAACGTAACTATCAAAGTGCGGCGAATGCTGCAAAACACCCTACAGATTCCAGGCGCTGCGACATTTTTCACTTTTTAATTTTTCTCTTTGGAAATAAAAAAAGTGTGTCTTCTTCCTCGCTGAAAACTCTGCGAGATGTGATCGACGGTCGGTTTCAAGCCCCCCCCCCCCGACCCTCTCAGAGGTGGAGAATTAATGGCAACATAAACTGATTTCTAAATCCTTTTGCGAGCCCGGCTCATACTCTGGGTTTTCATGCTTCCGTACCGTACAGAGGTTAATTTAATGCCAACAGGGGACGGGAAGGCGCTCGTATCGGTCGACAGATAAAGCTGTATCAGATCAATACTCTAGAGCTCTGCTGGTAACCCGCCGCCCCCCCAGACGTACTCTTCATACTCGTACATCTGATTCATGTAATCCTCCCGGTATGATGGCACAAGCATTCTCCTGATTGCTGCCGAGGCCCCGGGAGTTACAAATGTTGTTGCAAGCGTGTTGCAGTCAGAGGAGGTTTATTAGCACCCAGAGATCCGCAGTGACCCTGTTTTTCATCTCTGCTGGGCCTCGGCTAAGTAGTGGCTCCCCTGCTGGCTCCAATTCACTCTTGTTTTCTCTTCTCTTGCCACCCGCCCGTCTTTCTTCTCCTCCACTTCCAGGCCATCTACAAGATGGTGTCATCCGTTATGAAGATGCCAGAGGACGAGTCCACGCCAGAGAAGAGGACGGATAAGATCTTCAGACAAATGGACCTCAATAACGACGGTGAGGCGGGGGGGAGGGGCGCCGGGGCTGGATCAAGGGATGAATGATGAGGAAAGAGGGAGGCTTTTTTTTTTTCCATTTGGTTTGTGAAATTGGCTCATTTTATTTAGAGCATGAACTCGTGCAGCGGCGTGGATTTTCGATTTTGGTCCACTATCCAACGGAGGTAATAATAAGCTAATTATTAGGACAGATAAAGACACAGAAAATTAGGAGAAAAAGGTGAAAAACATTTTGTTTTTCCCCCTTCAGCTTTTAATCAAAAAAGGACAAGTTTATTTCAAAGAAGGTAAAACTCATATCAAACAAAAACAAGAATTTATTATGATCAAATATTTCTTTTACAGTCTTCTTTTTCCATCATAAACAGTGGACAACCGCGATCTAGCTCTATTGCAGATAGAAAAAAAGGAGTAAGTTACCGCCCACGAAATCTGACATTTTTCATAAAAAAAAACAAAAAACGTAGAAATCTGTGTCTGAGTTTGAAAAGTCGCAATTTTTGCTTGAAAAAACTGGGAAATTTCCAAACTAGAAATCGTCGACATTTAAGTTTCTGAAATTTCCACATTTTCCTCTCAAATACTTCTGAGATTAATCTCAAAGTTTCAGATTTTTTTTTTTTCCTGGCACATTTTTGACTTTCCAAACTCAGAAATGTGATGGAAAAACATCACTAGGATTTTCTTTAGAAGTTAACGATCTGACCTGACATGACCCTGGCACTCTGCAGCTCTCTCAAGCCTTTCTGGGTGTGAATGCTTGCTGCAAAATTCGAGACATTTCTCACGATCTGCTTTTATACAAAGCAGTTGCTGTACTGCCGGGAGATAAACTGTAAATCCTCTGCTGGTTTTGTAAGTTTCCTCACTTCTGAAGCAAAGAGCAGTGTCTAATTTCCATGGTGGTTTCGATATAGTGAAACAAAAAAAATCTTGCTTTTTTTTAAAACTTTTGATTAACTCTCAATCAGGGCTTTCTCCCATTCACTGGGATTCCTCCAGTAGAGATCAGAAAACAAGGAGACGTTGTGAACGGTGACGTCGGTTTTCGGCGCCGTTTTAGAGTTGTAGTCCGCCTGCGGTTTTTGCAAAGGCAGTGGAGGGAGTGAACGAAGCCGTTCGGTCCGTTTTGGTCATGCGTCCGGTTTGCGACATTAAATTGCCGCCTTACAGATGTCATGGACAAGCGTTAGCGATTGGGTAAATTTCAACCCTCAGCAGATCAGATCTTTTTTTCTATTATTATTATTGTAAATTATACATAATAGCAGTATCAAGATCCTGGAAAAAGATGTCTTTCTGTTTCTCTTCTGTTTGCAGGCAAATTGTCCCTGGAGGAGTTCATCAAAGGTGCCAAAAGCGACCCCTCCATCGTCCGGCTACTTCAGTGCGACCCCAGCTCCGCCTCCCAGTTCTAAAGCCCCTCCCCCACATCCTGCTGCGAGCTTGTTTTTACCCACCCCCACGCCCCCCTCACCGCCCTCTTCTCTGTTTCTGTTGCTGAAATCAATGCATGACGATTCACATCTCTCATCTCTGTTTAGTTCTTGTTCAGCGGAGAGGCTGAGGAGAGAGTAGGAATTTCATTTTACTTTTGGATTTTATTTTTAGAGGGGCGGGGGTGAAGAGACATGCTTACACACGTTAACGGTGTCGGGGTCCAGCTGGCGCGCGCCAGAGCCCCCGGCTGTCAGCATCCGGATCAGGATGAGAACGGAGAGAGAGAGAGAGAGAGAGAGAGAGAGAGAGGCTCTGGAGTTCACGTCCGACGCGCGTGTATATTATCATGTACATAACTGTATGTCAATGTGTATCATAAGACGGATTCAGTTTGTCTTCACTCACTGTGTGGCACATACTACGAAAGGCAGTATTATGTAGCTTCCTGTTCCGATCTCAGTGGGAGTCGTTGGGATTTTATCGCTGTATGATCTTTCGCTGTGAAAAAGAAGGCCTAAGATCCCTTTTGAGTTTGATTTTTTTTTTTTTTTTTTTTTTGTTTATGGATTGGTTTTTTTTTATTTTTTTTTTTTTTTTCCCCCCCCCCCACTTTCATTTGTACATATGTTTTTCCTTTTTTCATGTGGTTTTATTTATTCATTTTTACTCTCGATGTGCTTTTACTTTGACATGTTGTTTGAGATGACTGTGTTCCAGTTTACAACGGCTGAGAGGGCGATCGGCGAATAATTCTTTTTCTAAGATGGATTTTTGGTCAAAATGAAGGATATTAATTCCCGGTGAACTAAGAGGATCTCATGATGCATCCGATCAACAGCACCAGTAGCACATATCGTTTTACCGCCATGTATTTACAGAGCACGGCTGTGCTGTCAATCTGAATGCGTGTGTTTGTGTGTGTGCGTGTGCGTGTGTGTGTGAATTCTGACTGTGTGCTTGAGGCTGACTTTTACAGTATTACCTTGTTGTGTTGTTTCTTATTAATACAGTATCTTGCAAGAAAGAAAATATTCGCACCCCTTTGAAGCTTTTCACATTTTCTCATGTTACAACCCCAAAAGAATGTCATAAATTTTGTTGGTGTTTTACGTGATGCACCAATCCATAATTTGGAGATGATTCAAAAAAACTTAATAAATAAGCGTGACACTAATGTATAAGCTAAAAACCTAAGTTTTTTTTGTGGGGCTTCTCTATTCTTGCTGGCTAGACTCCTCCAGAGTTACTTCTCTTGATCGATGTTCTTCTTTGAACCGTCAGTCTAGGTGGATGGTGATGTGTTAGTAAAACTACATGGCCTGGTACTCGAGCTGAGTGGGGAACATTTGTTCCATTTTCAGCCGGTTCAGTTTGCTTTCACACTGCACTGTCAAAAGGAACCAGACGCTTTGAGAAACCTGTTCGCCTCCTCGCCTGAGGTGGCGCTGCACCAAGAACCGCTGGCGGAAACACAAAAACTAGAGGTGAGCGATACTGCCTTTTTTTTTTTTTTTTTTTTTTTTTTTTTAGCATTGTCAGACTTTGATTGTAAGAACAGTTTTGTAATTTTTCATTTCAATTAGTTTCCTAAAGGGTGCGGCAGGATTTGGGCAAGTCTTTTTTTTTTTTTTTATTTGTACGAAACAAATGGCAAAAAACTGTCATTTGAGACCAACTCGAAACAAAACCTGTTTTGAGGTAGAGTTGAGAAACTGCAATACTTGCCACGCTAGTAGCAATGTGACACAGGTATCAATATAATCAATATTTTTAATAAATTCCCCCCACCGAACAAAATCCTCCGAAAGCAACTTTAGAGAATGTAAACCAAACTAGGGTAGCATCTGATTTGAGAGGTTGTAAAATTTCACTTTGGTTGTTGGTAAAAGACCGGAGGACATTTCTCCTGCTAACGTTCGACTTAGGTTGTATTTACCCAGGATGCCATGTGCTACAATCTGCTTCCTGCTGTTGTGGTGGCCTCTGGTTCGCTTGCCGTTCACATATCCATTCGAACCGCGCCAGAGTTCACTTCAACCAAATCGATGTCCAGGTTTTTAGACGGAGCGGAGTCTGAATCCCCATTCACCCCTCCTGAATCGAACCAGACGATACAGGCAACAAATGGCGTACAGTTCGATTTAAACAGACGACACGACGGCGACGATGGCAGGAAATTGTCGCCGTCCGACGGGTTTCTCCCACTTTCCTCTTGCTCTGTCACGTAAAATCCCAATAAAGTACGTCGCACTTTGTGGTTGTAATGTGTCAAAATCTTGACGAGAAAAGATTTTTGTGAGGTACGAACAATTTTGCAAGTTACTGTAAGTATGTTAGAAATCTTTAATATCAAGCAGTAAACTTAAGATAGTTGTAACCTGTTACTATTAATGCATGATCCCACAAGCCAGACACGGGCGACTTTCACAACCACAGTTTACGCAGAGCGATATCTTTCCGGAGCTCTGCAGCTCTCTCAAAAAATGAGTATTCCTCTGAGCCGGGGAGCAGCCCCCACTGCCCTCCGCTCCCTCCATCCAATCTGTGTTTTTCTCTTTTTTTTTTTCCTCTGACAGAGAACTCACTAAGGGCTTGTTCATCACTCTTATGCTGAACCCTTTTTTCCCCCCCGAGCGCCCAGATTGGTCTGCTTGCAGAGCAGTCGCACGAAAAGGCTCGTTTCAGGAGGAAAAGGATGCCGTACGCTTGTCCTCGTCTGGGGATTTCAAGGGTGATTCAGTTTTCATCGGCACTTTGAAGTCCATGTTCAGGGCACCTAATTGACAGCAAGAAAAAAAAAAAAAAACGCCTCAAAATGTGGGTTGTTAAACGTTTTTACAAGACATCGGTGCCAGAGCCACTCTGAAACGCCTCAGTACGTCCAGACTACTGTTGCCCTCTCAATGCAAAGAATGTATTTCATTCTGTCAAATCGATTTATCTTTAATGTTTTAGTTTTATCCGATATCTAATTGATCGCCAACGCATCCAACTACCACGACACGGATCTAAAAACAACAAAAAGTCAGCTTGTACCAAATGTTTTGAACAGGAACTGCCTATCCAGCAGCATCTCTGCTTTGGGGATCCTTAAGTATCACTGCCTTCTGCTGGTAGGATAAGAAACAACAGTCAGAAATTCCTGACCCACTACAGTTTATTCCTTTTTTTATTTTTTGTTTTTTGAGTTTCTATTATCACTGCCTCTTATAACAAACTGGTATCTTGTCTTGAAGAAAATAAAATAAGCCCCTCCTCCTCTTTTATCCTTCCCCTATTCCTGCACTACTTTTCTGTTGCATGACAACCTCGTACGAGGATGCAATGTTTGTTCTGTTGAACTTGGCATTAAAAGGATATCAAAACATAACCCGTGTGTTTCGAAGCAGCATGTGTCGACCGCGTCCTCTCTTCCGCACGTCGTCGCCGTCATCCCACGTTTCAAAAATTATTACAAGGGCTTTATTAAGACACACCAGACAGGTTTGAACATAGCAACTGGCAGCTTCTTCTTTTTTTTTTTTTTTTTTTACCCGTCTGGAGTCTAACCAGTTGTACCTGTCAGGTCACTGGCACACAGAGAAAACAATATTCAGACTGTAAACACATGCGAGGTGTACCTGAATAGATAAAGATTTATTTAAATAAGAAGTACGCATCAAACACTTTCTGTATTGCCTGTAATAGAATTAGATTTTCAACGTAAAAATATTCAGTTACTTCAATCTCACGCAGTCGGTGAAAAACAAACTTTCCTAGGATCTAAAGTTTGAATGAACTCACAGATTAGGAATGTAGCGCTTCAGTACTTGTTTGTAAACTCATATGTTGGGAGAGTGGGGGGGACATAATTCATAATTTGGGGACAATAAAAACTGTTCACATTACACTCGACGAGACGGTAAAACAACAGGTGAGTTAGCCAAACAGGAGAACGCCGCTAATTTAAACATTTATGCTTGTGACAACAGTAGAAAAATTTTAGAAAGCACTCAAATGTTCAAAAGTATCCAGTCAAGCTAAACCAAGTCGAGTCCGGCTCAGCCATCATATGTCAAGTATCAAAAATAAACACAACACGTCACTAGATAATGCTTCTGTGGCAACAAAAAAAAAAAGAAAAAGAAACTTATAACTTGGCTGGTTGTAATACATGTACATACTCCACAAGTTAAAGTCATTTTACTCAAGGTGATAAGAACAAGGCCAAGTTGTTTCTGGTAAAGACACTGACAAGAATTCAAAGTCCATAACTCTTAGTAATTCCCCTTATGTTCCTCCCACAGTACGATTTGCCAACACTTCTCACATCACCACACAATAACTGTTGGACAGTTCTTGAAGCTCTGGGTGAACAAACAAGTTTGGGTTTTTGTGGAGCAACTAAATCTAGCACAGAGTGTTTATCATCTCATAAAGCCTCCTTTCACTGAACTGCAGCCAAAAATGTGCTCAAGTTTGTTTACCATGGACACAAAGGAAGACTTTTGCCCTTTTAATTTGTGTTAAGATTTGTAGTCTTTTACAAATCTTTTGTCTTTTTATTAGAAATCTAGTCTGTGAAGATTTAGCAAAACATGACTAAGTTGGCCGTTTATGCGTTGGGTTACACAACACTGTCAATAAGTGTGCTTTAATGACTTGGTGGGACGGTTTTTATTTTGGCCCATACATGTTCTGCCTGGACAGAAAATGTGGTCCACCTCCCCCAGGCTACAATAACAAATTGACATACTGTTCTTGTAGACACAGTTTGGGAGTTCTTGCAATTTGTCCTTGACATACAATGTGGTCTAAACTTGATTTTTGTGTCGTCTCCAAACACTGTTGTGGGATTGCTCAGAAATCTGAAGTGGGTTATGACACAACATGTGGCCATGGGAGGGAACTTTGGAAAATTCCCCAAGAGTTTTCCACTTGAGTTCTTATGAAGTATTAAATGTCCTCATCAGACAGAGCCACCTTCAGGAAAATAACTAAATACTCTGTTTTTGTGGCATATGTACAGGAACTTACCCCGACTAGCTTTTGATGAATCAAGTCAAGCTAAGCATAGTTGAGTCCAGCTCAGCCATCATTTCTTAGCAGCATTTGGTACAACTTTGAATTAAGAAAAAAGTAAAACAAACAAAATAAACCCCATAAACAAAACAAAATATATTTTCATGACGAAAAACAAACATATTGCTGGTTCTGGTCTTTCGCAAAAGAACCAGCTTGCTAGCAGCTAAAGTTAGCATGGAGGCTATGCTATCTCTGAAAGGCAAACTTGGCTAACCTTATTTTTCAGCAAGGCATTTAATCTTTCAGTTCATAGCTGAAAATAAAACAGTTCTTCATGTCGTCAAGCCCTTCCATGGATACTGGCACGTTCTCAATGTTCTAAGTATTAAGTGCAGTTTTCTCTAATATAATCCAACCATTACAAATAGAAAGATGAGCAATAACACACCCCTTATGCTGCATCTTGTACAAACTTCCTGTCCTTCCCAAACTTCTTGAAAATGCCCTATGAAAATAAAAAAATGTGTCCTTTCAATAAGGATACGGCTTTTTGCAAGCCGACTTATCCCACAAGGGGAGTTCTGTCTGTGTGATGCTGGACACTTGAATACTACTGCAGCAACAAGTAAAATGTATTTAAAGACAATTTGGCCTCACAAACATAACTATATCCAAAGACTAGACCTGTCGGACGTACTCCTCCTCAGGTTGTGCTGGCCCCGCCCTCTTTGTTGACTGCAGCTCCTCATTTCTTGGCGTTCTACGTCCAACCCGTCTCGGTGAGAATGCCGAAGAGGCTGCCTCTCTGAGGTGGGAAGACTTTGGTTGTGGGAAGGAGGGGCCCTTTGAGGAGTGTGGCGCTGCAGTCTTGGAGGCGCAGTGGGATGCCTTGATGGTTTGTTGTTGCTTCTTGGGGGGTCTTTGTGATGCCTGGTTGGTTTACTGTGGTCTCCAGGAGGGATGGTGTAGAGCTGTGAACGTTCCTCGTGGTGTCTCGGTTGGTCTGTGTGACGACTAGGTGATGTATTATGGACTTTAGGAGGTTCGGTGTAGACTCGTGAAGTATCGTGTTGCCTTCTTGGGGGCTCGGGGTAGTGAGGTTGAGAGGTTTCCTTCGCCGACTTTGCCACATTGATCTAAACAAACAAATGGTCGGATAGTAATTTTCAATACAGCCGACAGAAGGATGACATTAACTTTGATGTTCACGTATTTAAACGAGTATGGCTAAAGACTTACGGTTCTGGTATAGGTTTTTTTATGTCTCATGCTTTTGGGGCAACCAGACAGCCCCAAGAAGGAAACACAGGCAGCAAGGCAACGAGCAGAGAACACCATCTGAATGCTACACGATACAATCAGACCAACCCAGAGGATAATAGTGGTACTCTGGGGAGAAAATGGAAACACATTGGTTGGAAAAAACACAATCTGGACCAAATCTAAGGCAAGAGCAGGCAATGCTGTCCAAAAAATGAGGATGCTGCTTGGATAATGGCGTGAAACAATGTTATTATATTATTCAGAGCTAGATGCTGAGGGGAATAAAGAGCTTGGAAAGGCAAGAATGCATTGTGAATAAAAAATGCGCCAGACAATGCATCTTCATAAAAGTAAAGCGAGGGAATTGAAAGTGTAAAAGCAGCCTTTTATTGTTAGGCTTGCTTTGTAAATGATAAAAAACATAAGAAGTTTATATCTCTGAGTCTGGAGGGTTTTATGAAAATCCATAATGAAATATACAGGAGTTGGAGAAAACCCTTACATGACTATCATATCTAACCTCCGGCAAACTGTGTGAATGAGAAACAAAAAGCCCAACACACACTTTCTGAGTCACAATATGATCTCTGGAAGACATATAGGGGATCCCTAGGTAATGGGTGGCAACAATCTGCGGACTTAGCAGACAACGGAAAAGGTTAGTCAACTTTTCAGGCGGCTTACGTCACATTTTATACAGAGGTAAAAAAGAAAGAATCAATTAACATAGAAGAAATAAGGCATTATTGCAGGAAAGTCTTAGTTTTATGTTGAAATACAGAGATGCAAATGCTGTAATAAGTCTGAGCTATTACTACATGATTTCTCTTCAATCTTGGTTTGTAGTTTCATTTATGATACATGTTGGAAAACACAAAGACCTCCATTTACCTCAGAGGTCAAAACTGGAATCCGGGACTGGAGTAACATCACACTCAACTTTATTTTCTGTGCAGTGCTGCAGCTTCCTTGTATGCAAGCGGCAACAGTTCTGGCTTTGAGGTCAGGGATCATGAGAAGCCTCCATATTACCAAACTGTAATCCCAATCACTGGGGGCTTCCCACTTCATTTTGATTTTAAATTACCAATACAGTGAACCTTATGACTTTCAGTAGCAAGTTGGAAAGTTTGCTAGGTGTGATTTGCCCATTTCCGGAAATGTTTCTAACTAGATTAACTAGAGTTAGAAACGCAAACCAATAAAGTGTTTTTCCACTGCTTATGCATGGCACTAATTTAATGAGATCATTAATGAGATTTAATGAGACCTCTAATGAGGCCATCTTGGGTTTTGAGGTCAGAGTTTGTGAGAACCTATAAAAAGGAGGAGTTGGTTGATTTGGTTTGGACTTGGAAGTCAGAGCAAACTGAATGTACTGGATGCAGCTAACATCAACATAGGTATTGTTTTGGTTTTAAGAAAATTATAAAAAAATTATAAATTAATAAAATTAAGCTGTTTAATAAAGTACAGATGTTCGAAACCTCACTGGAAGTTTAAGAAAAGAAAGAAAAATAATACTTTCTTTGTGGCGGGAGGGGGGGTGGGGTTTGTAAAGACCTGCTTAATCATGTACATTTATTTTCTTTAAACACAGGATGTATGACGAGTCTGTATAGTTCAGCCATACAAAAAGCCTCGGCACATGTCTCATTGTATTTTTATTACTTTGTTGACTTGGTGTGCCATTAATCCTCTTATGTTTTAATTAAAATGCCATGTCGGCAAACAAATGCAGTGTCCCATTAGTCTCACAGGAACAGGATTGGATTTGGGAACGATGCCATAACTAAATTGAGAGAATTAATAGTTAGGTTGAAAAACCAGAGAGATTTCCTCTTTGCTTTGGTGCCCGACTACAGGCAGCTACACAAGCCAAACCCTCTATTGTATCGTTCACACTAAAGAAACGTGTTGCTAACACCATCCTGTTAGCAACACGTTTGTATCCTGTTTGTGCAGACGGTTTAATGAATTTTGGACTTAAAGGTGCTTAGTGACCTCAGAATTTAGTACAAAAAAAAAAAATACCAGAAGTATTAATGTGTTGTGAACTATATGCACCACGTATGCAGAAATTAAGTTTGACATACCACTAGCTATAGTGTCAACACTAAACCTTAATTTTTTCTGTCAGAACTTAATCTTTTAACTAGGATTGCACAATCTATTTTCAACAACTTTCTATCCGTTCATTTTTAATATATGGATTTTGGACCAATGACAAAAATCAAGGCAATAGTAACATTTTTCATCTTGTTGCCATTCATTTCTGGAAGACGTTGGTCATGTAATATTGGTCTGGTCATGTGACAATGATAACGATGCAGCAAAGGATTGTGGGGAGTTTAAGTGAAACAGAGAAGCAGTGGTGAAGTTAGTGGTGCCATTGTTTTCTTCGACTTTAGCCATATAAATAGTGACTTATCCAGGTGTATGTGGTATTGGCCCTTCAATATTCAATTGTCTTAAATTTGAATAGTAGCAGTATAGTCAAAATGCCATCCAAACCAAAAATGCAGTGAATTGATCAATGGCCATGTGTTCTGAAAAAAAGTGTGTGAAAAATCTGAAACATAAATCTGACATAAGGCAAGAATTTAAAAAATTCAAGAAGAATAGACAAGCAACACAGAGTATCATAATCAACTATTAAAAATCACGTATCTTGCCAATAAACAGCAAATGACATCAGGTACACAAAAGAATGCACAGGAAATGTAACTATTACAGAATATCAACCAAAAGTCAACAGTTTGATGTTTCTTTCTCCAATCTATGAAAAACAAACTGCTGCTAGCTGAGCCTGGGAAGCTTTCATTGAATGCTCTGGGGAGTTAGATGGTCCAAAGTCAGTCAGAATTTAATTGCGTTTCACCTCAAACTGCAGAGCAGCTTCTATTAAACTGGATAAGATTTAAGATCCAACCCAGTTGATTTAGATAGCTTCTTCCCTTAATAAAAGGAAAATAAAACTTTAAACACTTCATTTTTTAATGTACTCTGGTTACATTTGTTTGATGATCTGAAACATTTACGTGTGACAAAAGGGTAAAAGAAAAAGAAAACTGTAAAGTTGAAAATACTTTTTTCACAGCATTATATACTAGCTTAAAGTTGAAGCTCAAAGGTTTCAGCATAAAAAAAAGGCAAACTAGGTCTGTGAAAGACATCTGTACACCACCTTACCTTCTATGCTATTATTGAAGAGTCTATACTTAACCTCAACCTCGAAATTTCTACTCTATCCAGTCGATGAATGCCAGTTGTACAGTAAATACAGTGTTGACGTAAGTAAAGCAACTCAAAGCAGAAAAACACAATGGCTTTAGGGATTGTACATCTGTCCAGTTTCTGGCTTTGAGCTATTAGCAGCTGAAATCCGACTGAGCCACGAAATCCTGCGTGCGTCTACAGCTGCTCCACCATTAACCACCAGCACCAAGAATAAATCCAGCTTAAGACAAAGGTCCCATAGTAAAAAAAACAAAACAACTCAACACCAGTGCTGTTGATGTGTGTCAGCAGCTATGAGGCTAAACAGGGTTGACAGTCCATCAGTAGCACACAGGAACAGGAAGCAGCCTGGAGAGCACTGACCGGGTCAGGTCAGCGTTTCTGCCACCAGTCCATTAGCTTCAAAGCGTGACTGACTTCGTGACAGCGAGGAAAGACGTCAAACCTCCTACTCAATGGCCAGTGCACTCGCACAGAGAGTGCACAGAGACTGAACATTTTACTAGACTGGTAGAAACCAGCCTCTTGTTCTACGCTTTGCTTCGTACAGAGGGTCTCAGCTTTTGAGAAACAGCAGTTTGCTAAAGGCGACTCTTGAAGTTTAATTGCTCAATATTTGAAACTGAATGACTTTGTTCACTTCCTTTACTGCCATTGAAAAAACTACAATCCTACATACGGTAGACTGCAATTCAAAACCAGTGCAAATAATTGGCATCATGGTTCACAACAGCTTGTTCTGTTCACCGAACGGCCCGTCTGAAATTCTGCCTCTGAATCGAGCTCAATAACAAAAATAGAAGAAAGAACACCAAAGGGAGATGAAAATCAATCTAAGCTATGCAGGAAGACCCACCAAATCCAGAGAAACACTTAACCCAAACCTGTCTGATGACATGAGATAGGCTAAGAGATCTTAAGCAAAATCTTTCACCCCAATTACCTTAAGAAATTAAAGATAGAAACTATCTAATCTATCAGTCTCGAAAGGTTTTGGGGCTCCAATAAACCACAACTAGATCTATCTAAGTTCTGAACCTTTTCTGGATGGCGTGGCATTACCTTAAATAGGCCATTCGTGCACAGAAAGCCCCAGTTACATTACTGAGAACAAAAGGTATAAATTCCTCCACAGCAATGTAAAAAAAAAAAAAAAAAATACCATCAGTTATTTTAAACTCTGACAGTTATTGACAGAGTGAATCTATTGAGTCTGGAGGGTAATTACTTTTTCAGAAAAAGCAAGGTAAGATTGGATAATTGTCCCCCCAAAATAAATAGAGTTATCATTTGAAAACAGCATCCTATATACGCTAGTCTGATTCTAAAATGGGTTTGATGATCTGGTCTGAAAAGACTGAAATGCTTTTTCATTCCAGACACTACATTTCCACACCTTACATAAAAAAAAAAAACTGTTTTATAAAAACAAAATAACTGATTTTAATATGGACTCTTCATGCAATAGACAAAGGTCATCTGACCAATGGCCCAGCAGCTGCTTTAATCTCTTAAGTCTGACAGAGCAACACACTCACATAGACACGGGTGGGGTCAAAAGGACACTCGTTGGTAACGCTGGAGTAGCCGATGGCATCGGGAAAGCGGCAGTGAGTCAGGAGTATCCGCCCGCCGTTGATGATGGTCGTCACTAGAGATACGAAGAGCCCGATGGTGGAACCTCCTGCCGTGAGCGACGAAACCAGACTGATGGAGAATAAGGACCACGTCTACGGAAGGAGAACAGAGGTTTAGCTCTAGTGTCCAACACTGGAACTCAGTGGGTTTACGTAAAATAACACTAATTATAAGACACAGTTATAATCAGAACCACCTGGTGTCATAGCATACCAGAAACCTACCAGTCTGCTTTATCAAAACAACATACCGACGTTTGCGATGGGTATTACACTGAACCAGGATTCGCCTTTATAAAGTATTTCAGAGCATCTCAACTCAACAAAATGATAAACTTCAAATTATTAATTTATTTTGTTTACAGAAAGGTTGGTTGCCAGGGCTAACCAGATTGGGCTACTATGAAGAGACTATGTAGAGAAAATGCATCAACAGCAAGTCCTGTATCTAAACAGTAACTGACAGATGCAAAATAAAACCCCTGATTCAAACTGTTTTTTTTGTAGATCGTCCCTCCTGTCAGTGTTTTAAAGCAGTTTATTCTTCAGCATATCTATTATTACAGGTTTTGTGTTATACATTTTGATATATAGCCTGCAGACCTCTGGTATACTATTCTGACAAGGAATAACAAAACGACAGAACATCCCTTTATTCTGATATGTGAAGGTCCTCTAAGTGCTTACCTAGAGTCTGTGTTTGTTATGCAATCTCAGGATAAATCCAGTTGTAGTGTGAACACGACACAAGTTTGTTAGAGAATATTCAAGAACAAACATCAACTTGAAGACGAAAGAACACAGCGCATAGATCAGGGAGAAAGTTGCCTAGAGATTGAAAGCAGCGTTAGGTTCTAAAACATCATCTCAGCCCTTGAATGAGTCAAACATCGTGAAGGTTTGTATTGGTTAAAACAAGTTAAATCGAATAAATCAAACCCAATGAGTGAGTTTCTTCTTCCACTTCACACATACGCACAACCTTGTGTTGGTCTGCAACGCAACATCCCAATAAAATACACGTGTGGGTGTAGCGGAACAAAATGTGGAAAAGTTCAAGTACTAGTATTTTTTTTTTTTTTTTTTACAACAAGCTGCATCGGGTTACAGAAAACCTGTCGATAGGGAAATTAAAATGGGTGCGTTATTGACGGCTCGTCAATGCTGACGCACTGTTGTGGCCGACTCTGAAGGCCGACTGAAACTGTGCTATCATCATCCGTCATCTTTTGTTCCCAGAGACAGTGTCATGTCATTACTAATCAGCATAAACCAGACATGCAGCACGATTAAAACAGTAGGTGGAAGAGCAAGGCACCAGCCAGAGCTTGGAAGGATGGTTTGGACCTTTGTTAAATAGAAATAGAAAACAAGTAGAACTTGACAGATGCACATAACCAAAATTTCTAAAGGAAAATGTTTGGCTTTTGGCGACCAGGACGTTGGTTTTTCTGAACCAAGTGTGATGTTTTCAAGCAAATTTCAACTTAAAGTTCTAAATTAGAAATGTTGGACAAGTTTTTATTTCATCGTGAAGATGTTTTACAAAAAAAAACAAAAAACAAAAAACACTGAATTAAAGAACAGCTGTTTATACTCGTAGAGAAAAAGAACACTGGTTACAAAAATAAAAACATACGAAAATAGGAAATAAAGGCGCACGTACACACAACAATGCAGTAATGAGCAATGTTGAGAAGAAGCAAACAGCAATTGACTGTAGAAGCATTTTTCTCAATGTCTGAGCCAAACAGTGGATATTCAACCATCACGTGTAGCATTAACTCAGTGACCTTTGGGGTCAATTGACACGTTGAATAGTGAGTGATTGAATGTGTGTTAAGAAAGCAGACTTTTCAGTCTGGTGACAGTTGTTTAGGTAAAGCACAACCCACAAAAGGAGGCCTTAGTCTTCGACACGGCTGTCGCAGGTTCGATTCCCGGTCTGGTGACCTTTGCCACACGTCTTCCCTCTCTCTCTTCACCTACTTTTCTTGTCTTAGTACTTATGGCCACAAGAGCCAAAACAAAACAAAAAAAAAAAGATAAATTGTGGCTCTTTGTTTGTACTGGCTTTTAAACATGAGTGATAGATTTCTTCTTTTTAAGATTCCTCCTTTATAAAAAATATTCTTCATGCAACATTTAAGAGTTCGAGGGTTTTAATATCGATTACAAGAATAAATGACACAGCCTAGGTGAGCTCATACTCTTTAAAAGAAAGAAAAAAAAAAGAAGCCATTAGCTCTTTAAAAATGACTGAGATGACTCACCAGTCACATCAAAGGTTAACGGCAGATCAGATGATTTATAGTGAGGAACGTATATTTTAAAGCAGCCACAGCGCTGAGAGAGGAGCTCTTTCATTCAGCTTAATGACTACTTGACACAAGACGGTTGAGGAGCCAAACGGCTGCATGCTGACCTTTCCCCTCTCTTCACGCCGGCTCTCGCCAGCAAAAGGAAACAGGGAGTGGTTTAATCACGCTGAAGCCGACTCTGTTCAGCCGGCTGCCTCGTCAGTCTTGTTTGAGCTGCCGGACAGCTGACTGAGTAAACGGAGCAAAAAGCACTGCTTACACACAGAGAGATGGGATGGAAAAAAAACCAAACAAACACTCTTCCAGCTCGGCAGGGCCAGTCTGAAACAACTTGTTTTAAATTATAAGTCATAAAGGGAGGAAAGCTGAGAAAATAAAGCGGTGCTATGAAATATGAAGTTGTGCATGCACACAGCAGGACCCGAGCACCCTATGAGAGATTACATTTTTCATAAAAGGTAAATCAGAGCAGAAAGCAGGAGAGAAGATATGAAAACATCAGGGAGGGTGAAAGCGTACCTGCAGGATCAAATAACAGCTGAGGGAATACTAACCAGGCGTTTGCTCTTCTTGTTTTTCGACAGGATAATAGCTAGGATCCCAACGATGACACCCTGCAGGAAACGGACTGATGAGATTAAAAGAAAATGACCGAGAGCTCGTGTCTGCCAAAGACAAGTGATGGATTTGTCACATTTAACAAAAGTGATGCAAATGTACCCCAAAATTTAATTTCGCAAGCTCCAGCTCTCCTTCGGGTTCATCAAAATTCACAGAAGGATGACTCTGCAGCATGCAGACACTGCCATTGGAGTTTTCAATTGAGGCAGTTTTAAATGCCAAAAGATAAGAACAACAAAAGCAACAACATCGTCAGGCTCAGTCATGTTCCAAAGTTCTTCAAATGAAGAGTTTTTGCAGGCGTCACTAACTAGCGGCTATTAGACCCCTGCTAAATTTGAGTTAGCATTGCCATCAAAGACAGCAGAAAATTTTTTTTTTCTGGACAGTAAGTTTAGCCTATTTAGCAGCAGTACACAAGGATGACTGACAGTGTTAAGACCCTCCTCCTGACTCTGATTGGTTGTTTTTGACCTAGAGCAGTGAATTTCTTAAGGTGGCAACAAAAACTCAGGAAAGAGGCGGAGGAGCTTAATTTTTTTCACATGGCAACAGATTTTTGGAAAAGTTACATACAGCAGCTCTAACTGACACTGAACAGGTTTAAGATGGTTTTTCTTCACACTTCAGTTGTAGACTTTCAACTTGTGTGTTAGAACAAGTTTTTAAGAGGTTTTTAATGAAAAACGTTAATTCGTCTCTGTCGTCATTAAAATAAAGCATGTATCCTTGCAAGACTTTGTGGGATGGGGGTGGGGAGGGACATTATTCCCAACGTGTTGAAGAAGGCAAATAAGGAAAACAAAAGCAAAACATTCTGGTTCAGAAAATTTGACCCTAATTACATTTATTAACCAACAAATGAAAAGAAGAACAAAAAAAAACAAAAAAAA
>VMRN01000036.1:359544-464149 GCA_010277015.1 Poeciliopsis turrubarensis
TTTATTAACCAACAAATGAAAAGAAGAACAAAAAAAAACAAAAAAAAAGGGGGAAAAAGTAATAATTCACAGATTCTCCGCAGAGTCCGCCCAGCACTCACCAACATGCCGGAGAAGAGCGTGACCACGTTGGAGATGGCGTAGCCCATGCCTCGTGCCTTCTCGTGCAGGTTGATGTGCCGGAGCACGATGCCGTGCACCAGGGCCCCCAGCAGGAAGTTGACGTGACCGACGAGGATCACGCTCAGACCCATCTTCATCAGGCCCAGCGGCTCCTCCAGGTCGTCGCAACACATGCCTGGACGTGGAGAGCTCGGGGTTACACACCAAGTGACAGAAATCCCCGACAACGTCACGTCAGGCATAGACCTTGCGATATCGAGCAGCAGCTGGGTCAAACGCACCGCGGATGTCACCTGTGTTAATGATTGGCTGCTGAGCACATAACTACAGTACAGCTAGTGCACACAGAGACAGACCCAAACCAGACTACAGAACGCTCTGATGAGCTTTCCGAAAGGAACGCGTTTTGGTTTGTACCACGGCAAACTGGTGCACATTGGTGAAAGCGTCTAATCAAGGATATTAATTTGAAAATGTTATGTTCAGTCATGGTTAATGGTTTTGGCATGAAATTCTACTTAAATATTTTGATATGCATTTGACCGAAGTGGTTGGTTCAGCCTATTTTTAGACTCTTTCATCATGTTTGGTGCCAAGCGGACTGGTGAGGACGATGTCCTTTGGGTTGAATTATGAATGAATATATCAGCTTAGTTAAAAAAAAAAAAAAAAAAAGATTTAAATTCATACTCTAGTCACAGATGAGCTTAAATTCAACTCATCTGTAACTAGATGAGTTTAAGCTCATCTATTTACAGCACCAATAGTAAAGTCAAACTTGTGGGCAAGCTGAAGATTCAGTTTTCTACTAACACCAAACATAATTTCCTACTATATATCGAAGGTGTTTTGTTTGGTATCACAGATTTCCAGATGGAAGACTCTTCTGCCATGTTTCTGATCAATCGTGTGTTTCTTGCTAAGTTTCATATTCGCACAAGTAAAACAATGTATAACAAACTGCATTTCTTTTCTTTTCTTTTTGCCCTGTTCGTAATGGACGTAAAAACTGCATTCCTACAATCTCAGATGCAAACGACAAAAAGGTTAGAAAAGCAACAGGTATTTGTAATGCATCCAACTGATTTATGTAACTCGCATAATTTTTTTTTATTATTATTCTTTTTGTTCTGCTCTGTCATTTGTTTAGTTTTAGGTTCTGTGTTTTTGTTTTTTTTTTTCTCCCCTCCTTCTTTATGTCCCTTATATATGAAATATATTTTTCAGAACTGCTGCACTACTTTTAAGAGAACTTCTAAATAAAGTTGCAAAAAAAAAAAAAAGTTATAATATTTTTCTGCCAGTAGGATTATCTAAATTCTCCTCAGATATATTGATTAATATTTTTTGAAGTGCTCTGATGACGTGTTTGCACACTGATAAACCCGTTTAATTGGTTACGTTTCTTTCAGCTGTGTACCCAAAAGTCTGATTTAATCCTGTAGCCACTTTTCCCATCTTTACATGTGAGGAATTCCACACTGACATTCCGTACCGACATAAGACACCTCATGTCCCAAAGGCACCAGAGCAGTCCAACAGGATATTTAACTAATAAGGCTGCAGATTCCGAACAGACCTGTCATCACAAAGTCACAGTTTGACACGAAGGCAAACAGCGCGGAGGCAAAAATGGTTCAAACAGCCGTAAAAATGCGTCATTGTTATTATTATTACTGTTAAGATGGATTTTGAGGATATAAACACCTTGTGCCACGAACACACTTTTAACACGGTGGAAAATGCTCCACGCGCGATGAAGGCGGACAGGTGAGGCTGTCGTTACCTGCGAAGCTCATCTCTGTCAGGTCACCATGCGGCGCGTGCGACGGCTGGTCCCGTGTGGTCAGGTCTCGGCGCGTGCTCCCCTCTCCCGCTCCTCTCAGGCCCCGGCCAGAGCCGACCGTGACACCTGGGAGTCTCTGGCTTTTCAAAATAAGAGACACGCCCGTTGGAGCGCTGAGGCTTTCTCACTCTACGAGAGACGGGAGTGGCGTTGTTGTTGTTGTTGTGGGAGCCGGAGGGAAGCGGGGCCGGCGTTTCGTTTCAAGGCGCGTTCAGGGTTGACTGAGCCTGTCTTGCGAAACGCCTCTCTCTTATTTTGAAAGTCCGTGCGCTAATTAGCGGACCTCTGTGACAGCGTTTGGTGCGGCTTTTACCGCTGTTGTTCTGGTACACAAATGTGAACTGTATGCAGCTGCTAAGAAAATAACTGTTGGGGTTTAAGTAAATTAAAGAAGTTACACGCATTTCATTATGGCTGAGTTTAATTAAAGGAAATTCTGCAGGTTTAAGAGCAGAACTAAATAAATGTATTTCATCAACAAAAGTAATTTAAATCTAACTAAAAATGAATATGATTTTATTTAAAGGGGCATAATTATGTGTTTTCCAGGCTCATAGTTCCATTTTATAGCACAGTCAAGTAACAATGACCATTTGAGTTGTTATAAAAATGCTGCATAAATCAAATATGACTTGAAAAGAAATTGATCTGGTAATTTCACACATTTTTGTCTCTTTAAAACTTCCTGCTCTTCCTGAAACCCCGGCTTCAGGAAGTCATCACAGCATGGCTTTCTATTAACCATTTAACAACATTTTTACCAGGGTGGCAATGAGCAGTTCCACCATCTGCTAATTGCCACTGGCTAGTCTGATGGAGCTGCGTCGGGGGAGAATGAGGCAAAACGTTCAAAAAGGTCATAATCAACCCTTTTTTGCCTACATTTGATGGAAATTAGTACTCATAGATGCCCTCCAAACTGAGACCTGTTAAAGCCTGGGTAGAGTCCTCTCACTGTAAATAACAGCCTAGTTTCTAAAAGAAAATCAACTTCTCCTAAAAGGAACGTGAAACCTAATTTACCCTGTAAATCCAGGGCAACTGGAATAAATGCTTTGAAATATGTGTAGGAAGATTAAACCGTGTTTGAGACCTCTCAGGGATCAAATATTTATTACATTTCTGCCACCAAGTGGAGAAATGATGCTATCAGAGAAAGACTGAAGTAGATCATTCGCGTCAGAAAAAATGTATACATTGTCTTAAGCGCCTTTGTCTTCATCTTGCATAATCATGCAGCTGGTTCGGTTCAAGTGACACTTTTTCTAGGCTTTTTTCTGTGACTCATAAAGATGTTTATGTGTTCGAAACCTTGCTCATCAAAAATGAGTCATTTACTTGACCAGTTGTTCCAGACGTTAGCTTTTTTTATTATTATTACTATTTATTTGCTACCATGAAAGCTAACAAATAAACATATAGAAATAAAAAAACTGCATATGGGGAGCACAAACTAAATATTGTTTGTCCTGGGAGATATATGTTGACTGCAACTTTAGATGTTAGGAATTCATGCAGCATCTATGGGATAGCAGCAGGCCTTCGGTCACCATGGTAACCAACTGTCGTATTAATTAGTTGGTAGTGAAAGTCTAATGGTAAAAAAAAAAAAAAGACACACCAGTTTTTGTCTCTCTATCTGAAAGTGAATTAGACCAAACGTCTCTTGTTTTGGGTTAGTTAGTTACCAAAATGATTTCTATTTGCTAAATGTCAATAATAATAAAAGAAAGAATCTTCCATTTATTGCATTATTCCATTTTTTTGGCATGAGTTTACTCATAAACTTACCCATACTCTTGTAAGTTGTTTTACTGCTTGTGAATATGTTTCGTTGCTAACCATAGACAAAATTAAACTTAGCTTACAGAAACTTTGGATTATTTGATTTAATTTTAGTATTTGTATGAAATATGGCTGGAACTCTTAATTCATTTTCAAAAAAATACACAAGGTGCAGAATTCTAGAACACTGTCAGAGGTCACCATAGCATGGACAGTCCTATAATGTCACAAGTCCTTGTGATGCCACCACAGAACTTCACTTAAGTTCAGTCGATTAGTTCTTTTGCTTGTCAGAAAGCACAAGGTCGAGTGGAGACTGCTTCTACGGAAAACACTTTGGATCATTTTCAGCAGATTTTCAAAACTATCTTAGAGAGAAATGGAGACTCAGATGAAGGAATTCTTCGAAGAGGATAAAATAAAATCCCTCCAACAACAGCTAGCATCGGCCCAAGAAAAGGAGGCACTTTTACAGCGAGAGATGGAAGAAAGCAAGGCCTTATATCAAGAAGTCCTTGAAAAGCTTCAAGTGGATGTTATTAATCTAACAGAACAAATGGAAATGTTGCAGGAAGAGTTAGAAATGGAAAGAGCAGCGAACTCACAAAGAAATGCAAGCAGCAACTTTTTTAAGATCCTGAAAGGTGACAACACGGCTCAGAATATAGACATGAAGAAGGAAATGGCTCTGCTGAGAAAGACGTCTGCAGAGAAGGAGAGGCAGCTTCAGGAAGAACTGAAGGAGGTGAAAGACTCGTACAAGGAACTGGACATCAATTACCAAACTTCTGTTAAAGTCCTGGAGCAACAAACAGAGACATTGAAGAAGAAGCTCAGTGATAATGAAGAAGCTCACGCTGAAGTTTTGAAGATGAACAGGACACTTTATGCAGACTTAGAAGCTGAGAATGAGGCTCTTCGTCATCTACTGTCTTCTCTGCAAGACACCACCAGAGAGAGAGAGACATGTCTCCAGAGAGAGCTGGACAAAGCAAAAGAGGACAACATGGAAATGACCAAGAGATATGAGGCAGATGTTTCAACCCTCCAGAAACAAGTGAGTTCACTGGAGCAGGAGCTGAGAGACGACAAGGAATGTCATGTTGAGATGGCGAAAGTGAACAGAATGCTTTACGCAGAGCTACAAGCAGAGAACGAAGCTCTTTGTGAGAAAATGACTTTGATTCAAGACACTTGCAGAGAAATGGAGAAATGCATGCAGAAAGAGCTGGACCAAGTAAAGGACGCAAGTCGAGAAATGGTCCAGAAATACGAAAGTGACATTTTAGCTCTCAAAGAAGAAATTAAAACAATGGAACAGGAACACAAAGATGAACGATATCGCCATGCTGAGATCGAGATACGGAATGGAAAGAGAGCCAAATTTCTTCATGCTGAGAAGAACATGCTGCAGAAGGAACTGGACGAAGCGAATCTGAAACTCTTTTTAAATGAAATAAAATATAAAGAAGAGCTGGATGGAAAGACAGCTGAAATTGAACGGCAGCTTGAAGACAATAACAAGCTCAAAGAAGAGCTGAAACAGAGGGATGAGGAGATTGCAGAAGCAAAGGCTCCTCTACCAGAAAAGAAGCCTTTTCTGAAAAGGCTTCGGCACGCTGTGGGATTGAGGAAGCCAGAGAGATGGAAAAGAAAGGAAGCTGTTGACGAAAATGAGTAACACTTATTTATATTAGGGACCAAAACATCAAGATTCTCACAATAATGGATGGAGGAAGATTGTAATACATTAGCAAGGGCCAGATCACGATAGAAGTTTAAAGATTTATTGAAGAAGAGATGAAGGAATGAGGGAATTAAGGTGAAGACTCAGTGTACATCCTGGACAGGTCACCAGTCCATCACAGAGACAAACAATCATATACACACCAAATTAGAGATGTGGTTTGGACCCTGAACTTAAGTTAACATATTGACTTTATTTCACCAGCACAAACCACACCACGAAGATATAAGTTTAAAGATTTAGAAAAGAAGGCCTGATGCACAGTGGCGCAGTTGGTAGGACTGTTGTTGGTAACATGGAGTTTGCATGTCCTCCCTGTGCAGGCGTGGGTTCTCTCCGGGTGCTCCGGCTTCCTCCCACAGTCCAAAAACACGAGTGTCAGGTTAATTGGTCTCTCTAAATTCTCCTTAGGTCTGTTTGTGTGTGTGTGTGTGTGTGTGTGTGTGTGTGTGTGTGTGTGTGTCCATGATTGTTTGTGATGTCCGAAAGGGATGAAAGGATAAAGGGATGATCTAAACTCTAGTAGTGTTCTGTTCTGCACTCGTCATAGATTGTCCGGAACAATCTATGACAAGCACATGTTCATAAGGGTTGAACATGATGTCATATGTGCTCTTGACAACATGACACCAGGCTGAGGTCTCATCTGAACTGTGACTGCAAGTTTTGCACTTCTCTTCACCCGAGTGTCCAAGACATATGGCCACAGATCCGGTGAAACGATGACAAAGTCGATCATCAAACTCCGGCTTAGGGTGTCCTGATGCCAAGTGCACATATGGACACCCTTATGCCTGAACATGGTGTTCGTTATGGACAATCCGTGACGAGCACAGAAGTCCAACAACAGAACACCACTTGAGTTCAGATCGGGGGAGCACTCCTCCCAACCACGCCCCTCCTGGTCTCACTGTCGTTGGGAGACTTCACATGAGCGTTGAAGTCCCCCAGCAGAAACTGGAGAAATACCAGGGCCTCAGGTAGGAACTGGAGAGGGCCTGGAAGGTGAAGACCACATTGGTGCCTGTGGTCATCGGGGCCCTCGGGACAGTCACCCCCAAACTGGAGCAATGGCTACAACAGATCCCAGGAACAACATCAGACATCTCAGTCCAGAAATGTGCAGTCCTAGGCACAGCCAAGATACAAGCTCCCAGGCCTCTAGTAGAGGACCCGAGCTCACAGGATAAGAACCACCTGCAGTGGGCGAGAAGGGAATTTTAACATCAAGTATACAAATTAAATCAGGAATTTCATTAACAATACATGATACATTGACCCACAGATAATATCAGAAAGGGTGCAGTATTAAATTTGATCCCCGTATTTTCATCTAAGTTTCTAAACACATCAATTTGTTTTGTTTGTACGTTTTTATAAAAACTTTTTATAATCTGTAGCTATTCCCTGTAGCCACAGGCCACATGTAATATTTATACTTGACTTCTACCCTCAATCATAGGGTAGAAGACAAGTATAAGATTTCACACAGAGGGTTTTATTCAAAGAACTAACTTAATCAGAAATATGTACATAAAAATGATACATATAGCACCAAGGCGTGCTGCATCTCACGGCATAGGTTGTTGGCTTTTTATTATTCTCCATTAGTTGCCTGGAGATCTACTCGTCAATAACTTTAGAGACAAGGTAAGCGTTCTAATTTCTGATATCAGGCTTATCCATACAAAATAAATAGTCTGTCCAGCAGTTTAAGTTTTCTTGAATAAATGTAAAGAAATAATAAACCAAACATAAATTTCTTTATGTTCATTTTTATAACTAAATTTTATTGTTTCTTATCCAATGCGCAGATGTGAATATAACTTCCCTTTGCGCATCACTAACGTCAGAGCGCATCTGAGCGCATCTACGTCATAGCGTATTGGCCAATCTTGTATGAACCGGAAAGGGTTTTCGCACTGTGGGGCCTGGCAGTGGTTTTGGGTCTTGAGAGTGGTGTTGGTAGCAGTTACGGTCTCCGTTGCTAGTAGTTAACAGGCTAAGTCGCTAAGTTGACTGCGTTTAAGTTCTTAGGTGTAACACAACCTGTAGTTGCTTACAGCTAAGCATAAAAAATATAGATATTTGTTGCTATAAAATGTTCTAAATTGTTTGTTTTATCACTTTACCCACAGGGTGGAAGTCTTGGTCGATAGCTGAAAGAAGTCAGTGTCAAGCTGTTCATAGATCGAATGGAGATTTCCGTTGCTCTACAAAATAAAAGCATACCATCAGCCCGTTCCAGTATTGACCACAAAATGCTTCAAAGCGTTAACGCAAAGCTGGGAACAATGTAAACGCAACGCAAATTGTACGCGTGTCTAAAAGTTTTATCTTCTGGCCCAGTCCAGAAGATACGACATGTGTCACTTTTTTTTCTTTTCTTTTTTTTTTTATTCGAACAACTCGATATCTCCAACGAGACAAGGCAGGGCGAACCACAGCAGGATCGCGTTTTGTCGCTCGGGGGGAACCAACCAGAGTTCATGTCGCTAGCTTAGCTAACCCAGGCTGCTAGCGAGTGATTTGCCAGCATGCTAATGGGGACAGTTTAACCGCAGCACACTGCAGTGAGTCTCTCCCGTCTGAGTCCGTGGATGTTCCAGGCGAGCTGAAAGTCCGGCCGAGCCATGCGACAGTGGTCTGTCCCCGCTGCGACCCCTCGCGTCGAGCCACTCCCGGGGCGCCTGTCCGTGTCACCCCCTCCGTCGGGTAAGTGGGGAAAACATCGGGAAGGAGGAGAGGGGCTTGTTGTTATTCATGTTTTAAAGCCAAAACTCAAGACGGTCGCTTACAGTGAAATAACATATTGACAGAGTGACGCGTTGATAATAATCAGTCGGCCAATTCTACCTTGTTTATTCACAAAGTTTATACATATATAGATATTGTTTTTTTTATCCTAAAGTGCGGTCTTGTTTGAAAAAAAAAATGTTGTTAGTTATGAATAATAGTAGACTGTGTCAAATTTCCTGTTCCACTCCAAACGACTGGCCATGATGTTGAAGGAAGCTCGTGTTAATTTATGCATGCTGGGAGGATTTTACTTTAATTCTTCCCTGGGCAAACTGACCAAGGTTAGTCTCAAGTGTCTGTGCCAAGTGTTTTGAAAGCTTGCCAGAACTTTGACTGACCCACTGGTTCTCCAGAGGTGAATGCAGCGCGATTCATGCAATTCTCTGAACCAGTGTTCTCCAACGCAACCTCCAGAACCTTGGGGAAGTATTCCAGCCCTTTGAGCTGTTTCTTTTTCTTTCTTTTTGTTTTTTTTTTGTCTCCCTCATTAGCAGTCATGTCACAGTCACAAACTTGAATGCATTTTTACTGAAGTTTTCTGGGATAGAGCTGCGGTTCAGCTGCATGTGGCGTACGCCTCTACGTGCTTTTAGACCTGCAGGCCAAAATATTGGCCCAACTCTTCCTTGCCGAATAACAATTTCAGTCGGATCCAGCTGCAAACATCCAATCCCTCAATAAAAAAAAAAAAAAAAAAAAATCTACCATTGGTGAAGCAATTCTAAAATATTTACGTACTGTAGTATCACAAGTTCAAAGCAGTCTGCACAGTGTTTGTGATCACCAGTTTTCCAGCATTGTGAAAAATTTAGAACTGGACTTTGACTGGGCCAATCTGACTCTTGAATTTGCTGTCATTCAAACTCATTCAGTTATAACTCCGGCTGCGTGTTCAGAGTCACTATCCTGCTGGAAAGTGGGCCCTAACAAGGAGCGATATCCCCCCCAGCATGACGCTGCCACCGCCGTGTTCACGCTGCTACTCGGAGCTGGTTTTGGCCAACACGCCGGCTGTGTCCCCTGCACGGCTTGTGGTGAACTCCAAACAAGACGACCTATGACCTCCGCTACATAACTTATAATTTTTTTTTTTTTTCTTTTCATAAATACTTGCTTCAGAAAATTTGTTGTAAGTTTTAAAGAACCCCAATCTTCTAGCCGTTTTTAGGTTTTCACAGAAGAAAAAACAAAAAACTTTAGCTGAAAATTTTGTATAAGTTTGGATGCTTTCATTTCTGTTGAAATTAATAGATAATGAAAAAGCGAAAATGGGGAAAAAGTAGTTTCCAACTTAATGACAGTATGTGTATCTAAAAGTTTTATCTTGAGTTTCCAACTTAATGACACTCCCATCTAAAACACCAGAGTGTTTAGATACAGATACGCTGATATTTTTCAGTATAACTCTTCATAAAAAATCTATTTGTTCCATAATGAACTACATTTGTGATCACATTTATGTTTGAAGCATTAGATTATTCTCTGTCGTATTAAGGATGAGTTTTAAAGCGCCGGTGCGTTCCAAAGAGCCGCAGGTTGCAGACGGCTGCTCTGAATCACGCACAAAGACGCTCTATTTATTTATTAGCGACCCTCTGAAGGCAATTAGTCACAGTGGATTTTATTTGGACGTGTCGGGATAAAGAGGCTCAACGCAGATACGTCCCAAAGTTTTCAGATTCTCTACAGACAAGAAATCAAAAACCACAAAATATTTTGTTCCACTTCGCAGCGTTTTCATAATTCTGCACTATTTTTCTCTTCCACTTAAAATCCCAGTAAAATATTTAGAACCTTCTGCTTGTAATGTGAAATAAAGAGAATATACGTCGGATTATAAACCTTTGTCGCAAATCTGATATTTTTATTTCGAATAATGGCACACTATTTTCAATTGTAGTCTTGTAAAGTTTATTATTATTGCTGTTGTTATTTTTATTCTGGTATTTCATCTTTTTTTTTAAACTTTTAAGAACTTTTTTTGTGTGAATCTTTACACTTCACATTGCTGTTACACCTGAATTTTCCCTTTAACATAAACAATGAAGTCTGATTCTATTCTATTCTATTCCATTTTAATTCTTTTATGCCTGTTTTGCTTTTTAAGCGAACAGTTGGACACCCAGAAAGACAGGGAGGTGTTTGATTTCAAATTAGCATGCCTTATCTTATCTGTTTCATCTATTAATAATCCTTTGGTCGATTATCAGTGTGGAGGGGATAAATATAGCGGCGTGTTCTGTGGGTAACGGTTTAGAACGCCTCGTTGCGTTGTGTCTGCAGACCCCAGGATGGAGGCGAGCGAGGTGGAGCCGCGCTACACCATCGAGCAGATCGACCTCCTGCAGCGCCTGCGCCTCTCCGGCATGACCAAGCCCCAGATCCTCCACGCCCTGGAGTCCCTGGAGAGGCTGGACCCGGAGCACCGCCCGCCGCCGCTGCCGCCACGCTGCGACTCCCACCCGGCCCCGCCCAGCAACGCCGCGCCCGCCGCCACCGCCCCGTCCTCGTCGTCCTCCTCGTCGTCGTCCTCGCTCTCCCTGGCCTCGGCCACCACCCAGACCTCGGGCCTGGAGGGTGCGGCGCTGTCGCCCAGCAACAGCTACGAGGCTTCGCCGCCGCCCCTGTACCCCCCCAGCGTGGTGGTGCAGCGGGCGTTCAGCTACGACATGATGGGCGAGGAGGAGTGGGACCTGGAGGAGAAGGTGGAGGAGTACATGAGGTGAGAGGACGACAGGCCGCCGCAGGCTCATTATCCACAAGCTGAATCCGAGTTAATTCAGGCCAGGCGTTTAGGGACAGCTGGGAAAAGCGAATCCTCAGGGAGGAAAGTTAGTTACCCACTGGGTAATTGATTTTTTTTTTTCTTTTTCTGTTAACTTGATGAGTTTTCATCTTTTCTTTCTTTTTTTTGCAGAAGAGACAGCAACCTGGTGAAAGAGGAGATCAAGACGTTCCTGAACAACCGGCGGATCTCTCAGGCCATCGTAGGCCAGGTCACAGGTACTCCTCCTTCATCCACAGTGAAACGATTAATCGTGTTCGTCGCGATGTATCGGTTATTGGAGTATTCGCCAAGTAATTTTGTCATTTATTAATTGTTAGCATACAAAACAGACCTTCTGCTGGGGAAAAAACTATGGTGTTGTGGTGCATATTTATATTTATACACAAAATATAAATCTGGTTTAAACGGTGAACAAAAAATCTGCAGAGTGTGTTCTTTTTTTATTATTATTATTTTTATTTAGTTCTTTCCTAGTCTGAACATGGTTTTTAAGCTATGCCACATGTTTTCGGCTGGATTCTGACTTTGACTGGGCCACTTTGATCTAAGGCAGTCTATTTCAGCTCCAGATGTTTTGGATCCACCTCAACTTTTTGCAACCTTAACATAGTGCAACTTTTTGCACTATGTTAAGGACCATATGCATCCCCTATATTTCTTTAATTTTCTTGCACTGTACAGTGCTGTGAAACATAAATCCTTTCAGATTTCTTCTCATTTTATGCTTTCGTCTCGCACTTAAATGTTTCAGTTAATCAAACTTATGCCAATTTTGGATAAAGATAACTCGCATAAACATGGAAAGCAGTTTTCAAAAACTGATTCTATGAACTTATGGGGTAAGCTATCCTGTATCTCTGTATCTTATCCTGTATCTTCTTTCTCACCATCTGATGATGGTAGGTTTTAATACGTCCCTTGCCCAGTAACTCCATGTTCTTTACCCCCCCAAAAAATTGCTATAACTTCATAATTTTCATATACGTGAGTATTGTTCATGTTTATAAAAATCACAAAACATTAATACAATTCACATGATTTGGGCTTACGACTCTTACAGAAAGAACAATGTCTGCAAAACAGTCAGACAGAGAACCAAATATCAACTCTTGAAATAACTCACTTAGATGTGACAGGATGACACCAAATTTTTTTCAGACTTTGGCAGTCAGGACCAAAAACTCAGAGAAACTGTTCAATATCTCCAGTCGGAGCTCGTTTTATGCTTTCTAAAATTTGTGTGTTTTTTTATTCCTGTTGCCAACCATTATGAGGCATTCTGTTCAAAAAGTCTTTTAAGCTTGGCACTATGTTAAGGACCATATGCATCCCCTATATTTCTTTTTTTTTTTTTTTTTTTTTTTTTTTAAGTCTTAAGTTTAAGACCAGGAAGAGTAGGAGATTTTAAAGAGAGGCCCAATTTCAAAACATTAAATTACGAAGGTAAAATGTCTTTGAAGTCATATATGATATATGTAGACATTTTTTTAACAACCGAAGTTAACATAGCTACTTGTTTATGCTGTAAAAATGTCACTTGGGCTTAAAAACGCGTAACACTGGCCCTTTAAGTTTGACTCGAGTCCCTGACGATGAACCTAAACATGTGGCTTCAGAAACGGACCCACTAAATTTGAGATTCTGTGGCAAGACTTGCAAAAGATTGAGGAAGTTTGAAGTGTTTTACAAAGAAAGAAAAAATGCTGTAAATATTTTCCATATTTATAATTCCTCCTAAGTGTAGTTTGGTAGGATATTAGGTAACGCTCAATAGAATAGAAAAAACGTCCAGCAAGAAAGCTGGCAGACGAAGTGAGAACATTCCCGTGATGTCTGTCTGCGTTTTAGCTTCGATAATGTTCCATACAACAACCTCTCGGTTTTTTTTTAAGTCTATTAATACGAACCCTAATAATAGATGTGAGGATGCAGAAGACGAGTCTTGTTTGTGTCGTTGTGGCGTATTGAAACGGAGCCTCACGAGGCCACACATGTCCTTTAATAAAACACCGGCGTCGACGCGCCTTCATTAAATTAACAGGGAGACCGTTGATCTGCGCGCAGGTGTAATAAAAACGGACAAAGGAAATGATGTGTTGAAAGGATTCGTTTGACCTCCGCTGCGCAGGCATCAGCCAGAGCTACATCTCCCAGTGGCTGCTGCAGCAAGGCCTGGAGATGAGCGACTCCAAGCGCAGAGCCTTCTACCGCTGGTACCTGCTGGAGAGGAACAACCCAGGTGAGGAGACGGAAAACCACACGGCAGTTCTGTCAATGCCGGCCGCAGACCAACAAGCAAACCTGAGGTTAATGGGGGTAAATCAAATGGCTGATGACACTGATTGTGTTTTTGTGAATTTTGATTCAACGCCTGCTCACCTTCGAACCCCCACCCCCAAAACCCCTACATCGCTCCCTCTCCTCATCCCTCCTGCATGGCTATTCCTTTCTGCTAACGCCCAAAGCGCTCCTCAAGGACTGCGAGGTCAAGGAAGGACTCGGGACACATCTATGGTTTCAGAGGGAAGACAAAATGATAAAGGTAGTCCCGTCACAGGAGCTTCTAATCGATAAACCCCACCCCACCCCCTCTAGTTAGGAAGTGAAGGTGGTTTTGTCTGCACCGGCTACAGTAACAGCTTGAATCGGTTCTGACCTCTTCGTGTCCTACAAAGCAGCTACTTAAACACACACACACACAGGAAAAAAAAAAAAAAATCTGCATTCAGGATGCTCCCGGCTCTTCTTTGTGTTGGGTTTAACAGCATGTTACCACGGTGAAACATGCGACTTTTTTTATTTGAGTGCTGAAAAGTAGAAACAAGTTGTCTGTCACACAATCTGCCGTCAGACTTCATGTTACTGCTTTTTTTTTTTTTTTTTTTTTTCCGTTTACCACCCAAGCAAAGCTTTGCTTCAGCTCCTCCACTGTTCCCAGCCCTGATCCTGGAGGTACTCCGGTGCTGGTTTTCATCCCTACATGGCTAACGGTCTTTAGCAGGAATACTAACAAGAATGATTCCGCCGTGTTTCCTAGCCGAATATGGCTGCTGTCCTTTTGCTTCTCACATAAACTCCTTTTGACCTGCCCGTCATTAACCCTCTCCAGGCAGATGTTGCAGATTTGCAACAGCTAAATGCTACTTGGCTAGTCTTTGCAAGTAATTTGAGCCTGAGAGGGTTAAGAAAAATCCTCCAAACTTCAGATCAAAGAATATTTATTTTAGATAAACTGACCCTTTGCAACTGTGTCACGTCGAGGCGCCACGTCCGCAAGTGAGGGATGGGAGGTTTGCACAAACGGCTGCCATTGTTTTTGCCGTTATGGCTTCTGCTTATCCAAGTCGAGATAATTTGTCTGTGCAAAGAGCCGATGCAGAACCTCTTACGGCAGGTCTACAGGAGTGTGCCAAAGAAAACATCCAATCCGCCTCCACCGTCTGGTGTGTAACCCAACCCCGCGGCCTGCCTCAATGACTTATTGGTTTTGTCCTAATGAAGGCCTGAGGTGGAGTGAAAGCCAGCACAGCGTGAGTCCCATGGCCAGGGCCAGGGCAGGGGACAGAGATGGGACGGTAGCAGGGGCAAGTGGCACCCTCCCCAACATCTTCCCCAACCCCAACACCAACCTGATGCCCAACCACAACCCGTCCTGGAGCAGGCAGAGAGAGCTGCTGGTGCACCTGCTGCCGTGGTACACAGCCGCCGCCGCAGCGGCTGCCACCCAGCCAGGTAACCGCGGCCTCGGCGGCGAGCTGCGGAGGACGCCTTCGTCTCCTTGACAGCTGTAGTCCTGAAAAGTACCGTCGTTGTTTGTGACAGGAAATGGCTAAAACGGGGCTCATGTGCTTCTGACTCCCACCTTTTTATGAGCCGATTGCGGCCATAGAGTTGTTGAGAATTTGCTATTTTTTATTTTTTTTTTTACTGCTTCCGAGTTTTAGGATCTTTGTTTCTGTGATATACAAAAATTCAGTAGAGAGGCTTTCGTAAGTTTCGGATAGGGCTGGGCAGCATGGCCTGAACAGAAAATCTCAGATCTGATTTGACCAAATTAGAAATCGAAATTGCAACCTAGAATTTCCCAAACTCCGAGTAGAAGCAGAGTTTGGTAAAGTGATCTTTACCTCGTAAAAATGTATGGGATGTCAGAAGAAATAGCGAGGTAAAACTTTATTAACATAAAGCCAATGGACAGAACCTTGATTTAAAGTTAATGTTTCACTTCTGCCCTTTGGGAGAATGATCGAAACCTGGTCGAAACCTCACTTTACCCGGCAGGTGTCTTACATTTTGCACGGATCAATTTGATCCCATGTTCCTCAGGTGCGACCTTGTCGATGCGCTCTTTGGTGAAGGAGGAACCGGACTGGAGATCGGGTATCATCGCCAGTGACAGAGCGGGGATCGTCGGCGGTCCTCTGAGGCTGCGCAGAGGAAGCAGGTTCACTTGGAGGAAGGAGTGCCAGTCCATCATGGAGAGGTGAGCGTCTTGTAAAGGCAACAGCTTATTTTAATACAGAACTTCCCACATTCGCATTTGGAAAGAATTTACATTGTGCAAGTAGAAGGAGAACTTTTGAACCCATTCTTTTTTGTTGAAGAGGTTTAAAAAAAATATATCAATACATACAGATTTTTGCATTTTTAACTGAATTTAATTTGTCAGTTTTGGACATCGCCGTCAACTCACAAAATTATAATCAGTTGCCTGAGATTAATCATTGTGATAATAGGTAAAGTAAAGTAGAGCAAAATATGCCTTATTTTAAGCCAGAATTGTGTTTCTAAGTTTTAAATTGTAAAGTTAATGCGTCTGAAACCAAAAGTATACTTTAGGTATTTATTAGTAATACTAATAATTGTCGTAATTAATAAATATCACCAAAAAGTCAAACATTGTTCACTCTTTGTTCACTTCTGCACGTCCCTTTCCCATTACACATCCATTCACCCCCTGCACACACACACACACCCACGCACGCACACACACACACACACACGCAGATGCTGACAGAAAGGAGCAAAGCACCCGCTGTGTTCAATTGATTTCTCTATTACATCGGTCGGTGTAAGTGTAGTGCAGTCTGGGCTCTCTCAGTAATAAGAGCAAACACAGACGAGTCTCAGCAGCCGGCAGCGCCTCCAGATTACGCAACTCTGCTGCAGTGCTGCTCCTTACGAGCTGGTTTAGACCCAAGGACGACACAGCAGAGGTGAAGATGATGTGTGTGTTTGTGTGTGTGAGAGGGAGGATGTAGAGGAATTGATCCCTATGTGTTTTGTAACGCGAGATAACGATTGAGCCCATGCAGAGACAAAAAGAGGACGACTTCAGAGAGAAAGGAACACTTTAGAGCGTCAGTGCTCAGCTTTTATGTATATTAATAAACGTGATTTGTTTTAAAAGTTACCCAGCTGTAAAAGCGCTGGCTTCCAGTAAGCAGCCTTCCTTATGTTCACACTGTGCAGGAAGTAGGCTGAAAAAGTGACGCAGCGCAAACCGGCAGGAACGGTTTGTGCCGCGTCGCATCTGCAACATGCGGGACGATTGTGATGTATTTCTGGAAGCACTGTGACGCTCTCTTCCAGCTTCTTCATGGAGAATCAGTATCCAGATGAGGCGAAGCGGGAGGAGATCGCCAGCGCCTGTAATTCTGTCATCCAGAAACCAGGTTGGAAGGCCGTCATTTTTCACCCACATTATTTTCTCATTTAGGTTTTTTGTTTTGTTTTGTTTTTTTCCCCTCTTCATCCAACAGACCAGGAGATCCAGACACCTCCAACAGTATTATTGAGCTACTGAGAATAAACGCAAACATTGCTTTGATTAGATTTTCTTCCCTTTTATCTATGGAGACTTTTGCTTCCTCCTATTGGACAGAAAACGCACTTCCTCCTCATAACTTTGGTCTGTAATTATGATGTAATAATGAAAAACATGCGACCTCATTGGTGAGCACGCTCATTTTTCAGCTTGTATCCACAGCTGAAACCTCAGATTCATAATTTATGAAATAAGGATAAATCCAAAAACCTGTGTGACAAATGGAAACCCAGAGGTTTCCATTTGTAACCCTAACCCTAGCCCTAACCCTACCCCTAACCCTAACCTTACCTTATTCACACAGGTAAATAATGAGATGTAATATTTTGTTTGGATGAATTTTTTTTTTTTTTCAATGATATGGTTTTAAACTGAAATAATACCACAGCCTCTAAAAAGCTTGGTCATTGATTCCTAAATAACCCTAGATTTAAAAAAGGGTGTGTTTGACAGGAGAAGGTTAGTGTCGACCACTAGATGGCACTTCATCCTTAAAAAAACAAAATAACCTTTCAGTCGTGTTTTTCATGAAAACAGATCTTTTCTTTATGCTTTCTTCCCCTTGTATCTCTTTATGCTTTTGCATTATTAGAGGAACGAATATCAGACCTCCTGTTTTTTGTTTGTTTTTTTTTTTACAACACTTAATGGGGTTCTTTATTATTATAAAAAGTTAATTTTGCCACTAAATAGAATGAAACTGATCCTACTTCAATACTGTATGAACAGATCATGTTTGTCACTCATTGCTCTCCTGCTTCAGGCTGCAAGCTGTCAGAGTTTGAGCGGGTGACGGCGTTGAAGGTGTACAACTGGTTCGCCAACCGTCGGAAGGAGATGAAGAGAAGAGCAAACATAGGTGAGAGCGGCTGATCTGACAAGAGCCGGCCAGCTCACACACACACGCACAGACGCACACGCGCGCGGGTACGCACGCACGCATACAAAGCCCTTTCCACCAATCGTTCCGGTTCCCGAATGTGTTTTCAAATCGTCGTCGCGTGTTTCCACAGAAAATAACGAGGTTCCACAGCACAAATTGTGGTTGAACTCAGACACATCTCTCTCTGTGTGATGTGAATCAGTACAGTGTCAAACGCTGTACTGATTGACTTCCGTTTGTGGCTTTCGATTAGAGTTAAGATGTGGCCTCAAAAAAATCCACATTTCGGGTCAGGCTATAGATCTAAACTCTACTTTCTATCGTGGAAACGGCAACAATTCAACCTTGCTTTTCCTAAACTAAGAGTCTAAAACTTGCTCAAGCTTAAAAACTACATTAGTTTAACTCTTAAATATGGGCTGTGTTATTTTACTAGTCTTTCTAACTTTTTGGGGGGATTTATGGAATCTGAACTTACAATCGAAAGCCGACTTCAACTTCCTCTGTTTCTATTCATCGCGTACGGCGTCGGCTCTCAACATGGGCACCGAAGTTTGAAGGCAACAGAGCCGGTCCAAAAACGAGCGTCCCTTCAGTGGAGACGGGTTATCAGCGGTCAATCTCTGCTCCGTCCTGTTTTGTCTCCACCAGAAGCCGCCATCTTGGAAAGCCATGGGATCGAGGTGCCAAGTCCGAGCTGCCACTCAAACGGCGAAGAGGGAGAGCTGCAAGAGTTCGTAGATCAGGTGAATCATCGGTTCTCGGAGCAGGTACATGAACGAACGAGGAGCCACTTGGTGTGCAGTGTGTAGTGGACGGTCACAAACACAGAATCACCAGCATAGCCTTTTACCTACGCTATGCTGTGGTGTAGGTGCGTCTTTATGCTTTTGGATTATTAGTAAAACTCAGCTTGATGACTGCAGGGTCTAAGAGGAAAATGTCATCCATGTCTATTTTTACAACCACAGACATGTTCCTTATTTAGTCTTTAGCCAGATTCAATACATTTTTTTTCATTGATTTCAGAAAATGAAGCTCTTATATTTTGTAGATCCATCACACATATATTGAAATAGTTCAAGGTTTTTCTCTTGTGCTTTTGATGCTCATGGCTCATAAATAGAAATGCCCCATTCTGAAAAAAAAATCTGATCATTTCTTTGATTCAGCGCTTGAAGCTTTTTACAAGTACAGTAGCTGAAAATCTGTTCAACTTGAAAGTGGATCGGAGTTTCCTCTTCCAGTAGACCAATACATCTAGAGTCAAGATGTATGTTTTCCAATGGGCTAGTCAAAGTCCAGAGCTCAATTAGATTGTAAATTGTTTTAATATAAGGTTTCCTCGTCCTTCCACATGTCAGTTATGTTGGTCTTTGAGTTTGTGACGTAAAATCGGCCAAAAAGATCCACCGAAGTTTTTGTTTGACACATAAAATGTGAGAAAGTTGATTCGTGTTGTGTTGTCTGATGTTGCGTGCAAATCTTTCGAACTGCACCTGAGCTCCCTCATCTGTTACCACTGTTGGACCTCAGGAGTTTCCCGCTCTGCCCTTTGTGTTAGCAGTGAACTGCTCTGTGGGAGTCGATGTGCAGCAGCAGCAGAACGAGCTAACAGCAGGGAAGCGCCACACAAACACACTCTGGAAATCTTAAAGCCGCCGCTTTGATGGCTTTAACAAGCCGAGCGAAACTTTCTGAGCTGCTGTGTAGGCAGAACGGCCATCTCATTACCCCTCTGCCTCTCGCAGGAGGACGCCACTTCCCAGAAAATCGTTGACCGACAAGATGGCTCCTCGCTGATCACCGGGGAGACGGCGGCGGCGGCGGCCCCGCTGAGCCCCGGCCCTCCGGGGGCGGAACAGAAGGACGAGGATTCGAAAAGGGAGTCCGTGGACGAGGAGTGACTAAACCCAGCCAGACTTTCAATCGTCATGTCTGAATATTATTCAGTCTGAAACAGAACAGTAAAATGCCTCCTGCTCCACCTGCGGGTGGAACCTTCCGGCCCAATGGAAGGATGGAGGTGGGGGTTGGTTGAAGCCCTCTGAGGTGCCTCAGGTGAGGAGGCCACTGCATTTATCAACAGTAATCCTGCTTATAATAATGGCAATATACAGTCTACGTATAGGTATATAAGGTCTATGGTATATAAATCAATATATAGTGCATTCCAAGATGGTATCAAAATGCCTAAATCCTGTGAGGGGAGCATTATGTAAAGGACGCCTCACCATTTGAACATAAGCTGTTTTTTTTCTTTTTTGTTTTTTTTCCTGTTTTTCTTTTGCTGCATGTTTGGTTTGCTCCAGCGTGCGGCTGCTGAGCGGAATAATCTGAGCCTGCAGGTCAGGTTTTGATTGGCTGTTGTAGAGAGTGCGGCTTCTGTCTTTTGGTGAAACAGAAAAGGCAAAAAAAAAAAAAAAAAATCGCCGACCTGTTGTTGCTAAGATGTCTTTGCCTGGTTTATAATGCGATCGATAGGTTTTAATCAATCGGCATGTGTTGTCGGCACTAAATCTGTACAACCCGGAGGGATAACCGGCGTCTCAGGTAATCCCAAAGTGACAAGTTGCACCACCTTTCCTTTCATTCTCTGTGTGTGTGTGTGTGTGTGTGTTTTCTTTTTAAGCAAAATCGTGTTTGAAGAAAACTGTGTTATTTATACTTTTTTGATTTCATGGTGTCCAGGACTGGAGATGCTCCGAGAAGTCGACTGCTGACTCTAATCGTCCAAACTGCATGTAACCAACATCAGTTATAGCAAGCAGCCACACTCTTCTGTGTGGATGTTGTTACTGTGGGAAGAACACTTAAATTATTTTCGGTGTTAGTCAGAAAGTTAGCGTTTTCTATAAAACGTTGAGACACATCTATTGATCACGCCGCGTGAGAGAGCAAGACTTTGAGCAGATAACAGGAAGGCTGAATAGACTGGTGTACACCAAAAGCAAAAAAAAAAAAAAACACCTGGGAGTCCTGCTGTCTTGTTTCCCCAAGTCAGCTTTCTAGAAATTCGACCTTTGACCTAAACAATTGAGTTACATTGTTAGGGACATAAGCGACAGAAGCAATAATCACCCAAATATTGAGCAGAATAGAGACTATTGATGGTGACTTATTTGTCTTTTTTAACTGCCCCATTACTTACATTTTGTTTTAGTTTTATGAGTTTGACTTTATTCAATGAAGTCTATTGTGTTTGTTCAAAGTACCTCTTTTAAACTTCTTACTCCCAACATTTTTCAGTATGGTTTTCTTTCTTCGGACCTGAGGAAACCATTTGGATTTTAGCCAAAACAACTAGAGCCAAGTTTCCATCTTCTTTCACACTAAAGAAGGTTGAATAAATTACAGAGTAACCAGTCGAGACTCTCCCATACTTCACCCGAAACGCTGAAGTTGTTTCTCTTTGGTGGAAATGCGCGATAAAAATCTGGTCGCGTTATTCACAGGGAGGCGTCGTCCTTGCTTCCACTATCTGGAGCACTGTTTACGGAAAGGTGTGGCGTTCTCTCCGTGACCGTTAATATAAAATGCTACAGGTGGTTTAGAAAGGTAAACTTTGGGAAAATGCCGCATTCTGGTATTGTCATGAAACAGTTTTACTCCACTGGCCTTTCACACAGAAACAGAATACATACTCGTCTGTAATTTAATGGGTTTCAAAGCCCGATTGAAATTGGTCACAGAATCCTGACGGGTGCATCTCTGGGCCTTACACACCTACAATGGAATGTTTTTTTTTTTCTTTCTTTGTCTTGTTAAATTCATTGGTGCTGTTTAATCTCATGCCAGAGTCTAGCCAAAGAGGCTAGGTTGGTTACATTATAATGTAATCGTTCTTATTTTGATGTATCTATTTGTGTATATCGTTTCAGAAACGCTAAAACTCGCTTGTTGCGTCTCCAGGAAGGCTTCAGGCACCTTTTCCTCTCTTACTGGGATAAGCTAAAGCTTCTAAGCTCCTGTACGTTTCTGTGCAAAGCTGCACTTCAGAGTGAACCTCACTTTAACTAGTCCCTCCAAACCTCACCGAGGGTGTGTGATTCCTTTTAGCTCTACTGTAATATTTCCTTACCCAAGGCTGCAGGAGTCGAATCTAATTGTTCATGAAATGGACAACCAATACTTTATTGTCAAAGGAAGCCACCATTGTTGCCTCCTAATGCCAAAGCTATGCCAGATAGAGCTGATCTACAGATGCCCAGAGCAGAGAGTAGGTTCATTTGCTCCGTTCAACACTAGCCACCTCAAGCTTACCTCAGAATGACTGTTTTTAGGAGCGATTTCCTGGCTGACCGCAGCCGGCCGGTGAATGGGACTGTTTTCTCTTCTGAACGGTGTTGTGTGTCATGTAGCATTTACGGCATTGGGCTTCGTCCTGTGTTCTCGGTGTCCAGTCACCTCCTCGGACAGTTCTGCTGTCCAGCTTTGGACAGGAATCCCCCAAAAGCTGCAGCGGTTTCTTATTACTGCGCTCCTCTGCATAAGCTTTTATCTAACGAGGGAAGACGATAATAAAAGTGTACGCAATCTTTGTCGAGTTTCTGTTGATCATTCTTGCGCAATTTGCGGTTCGGCCAAGACGAAGAAGCTCGACGTTCAGTCGCCGTACGATTAAGGTAAGGAGTTACAACCTATGAATGGCAGATCCTCCCAAATCTTTCATTGGAGCTGTTGACTATTTAATTAGGTTCTGACTGGAGGGGGTTACCACCAGCAGACGCTTGTATTTATTTAAAGTGACCAGAGGCCACAAAACAGCTCAAAATCGGCAGAACTAACCAGACTAACATCTCATTATCTAATCATGATTTTGTGTAAAAAAAAAAAAAAAAATAAGATTATGTCATGAATTGTTCAACTTTAGCATTAAACTCTCAAGCAAGCAAGACAAACATGCTGCTCAGTGTGTCCAGCGGTCATGAATGTCACCTGATGCGTTGTGGAACTGGTCTGCAGGACGTTCCTGCTGCCGCTTTTGTAGTGGCCCTAACCCTAACCCTAGCAGTGGGCCCGGCCCAGTCCTAAGCTTTGACATGAGTTTCATGCTAATGTCGTAAAACTTGATTTGTACGCTTCACAACTGTTTTGTATACTTATTATACGTTTATCTTCAAAGAAAGCTGCGCAACAACCATCGCGTTGCATTGTAACGGCACAAGTCAGGTCATCATCATCTGCTTGCAGAGTGAGTCAGCATTCTGGACTGTTGCCTTTGGATGATAAAGATGACTAAGTGGACGCTTCAGTGCAACATAAAAATCAAAGACGAAACCGAGACACTGCAGGTGTGACGCTTTTTGAGGGCATCGTCAGGAGAAGATCTGAGCTTACCTAACGTGTTTCCTGACAGTGAAGCGTTCTCTCAGCCTATTGATCTGCTCCTGAGACTGCTTTGTTTTTGGCGGTATTTTGTATCTGATCTTAAAACTTTGTATTATCTGAAACAGTTAAGCGTGATGTTATGATTTGAAATATTTTTAAAGATTTTGTTTCATTCAGGACACATGGATTTGGAACAGTGTTTTTTTTTGTTTTTTTTTTATTTAAATCACATTTAAGTGTTTCAAAAGTTTTAGTGTTGGAAAAATGCCAAATTGTGTAAACTTTTTGTGATGCACTTCACTTAACTGCCATTCCAGCTACAAACCACAAGAGGGAGACATTGTCTGCTGTTGATTCATAAGGTCTTGGACGAGATACTTTTAAAAGTCCTGTGGTGTTTATCTAAAGGAAATTAAAAGCGAATAATAATAATAATAATACTCTGCATGCTTAGCATACTCTCCCGAGTACATGACAGATGACATGGAAGGAATAATTATTTTTAGTAACTTGAAGCAGTCATCAAATAATCCAAAGGGATTTTCAGAATAAAACATGATAAATGTCAATGATGTATTAGCAAGTCAAATTTTTGCAGGTTCTTCTCGTTTTGTTTTTTTTTCTTTTCCTTTGTTTTCTGGCCTTTCCTGGATAATCGGCTCGCATCAGGCTCACGGCCCTCTGGTACCCGGAGCAGACTGAGGGGCCTCTGCATCCATGTGCAATTAACTTGGAGAAAACCGGTGAGAAGCTTTCTCTGCATTGTTCCTTTCTTCACTTCATGAAGCTAATTGGGGCGATAAAAATGTCTAAAACCGCCATACAGAGCAGATTCACAGTGACACAAATCAAAACCACTAAAGAGCTGCATTAAGATGACTTGTTACGACAGTGTGTCGGGGTCCTTATAAATTTCCACAAGAAAATATCACAAAGTTTCTAGAAAAGATTTAGAAATTTTGAGATTGATCTCAGAGCTTTTCCAGTGAAAAAGGCAGAAATTTGTTTCAAAAGTTGTAAATTTGCTAGAAAAAAAAACTTAGAGGACTTAGAGAAAAACACTCCAAATTTCTGCATTTTGAGTAAAAATTTTTTACCAAATTCTCTCTTCTTTTTAAATGAGAATTGATTTAAAAATGTGAGTTTTCTGGTTGAAATTGACTCCTTTTTACTTTTTCTCTTTTTTGTTTTTCTACCTACAGTTGAGCCGGCGCGCCATCGTAGACCAACACTAGGACTTCATTTCCCAGGGGCCGCAGGGACGGCTGAGGATGGGGCGCCGGTTATTCTTGAAATCTGATTGGCCGGCCCCAGTGCTCCTTTCACAACGTACGTAGATGAACGTATTGTTCACCGAACGCCGCTGACCATTTTTGCTCTTGAGAGTTTCACATTTATTTCTTTTTAAAACGTTACATCACACATTCAAAAGCTTTTGCATGTAAATGCACAACATTTCAGGCAAGCTGCCATTTTTGATCTCTCGCCCCATTGACAGGCCGATGCATGTTGTGTTTAATGATGATGAGAAAGAGAGCTGTGAGGCTATCACAGAGAAAACCCTGTCATTTGTAACTGTTCAATCGTTTTATTTTCAATTCGAAAAGTTGGATAGAGTTAGCATAACAGTTCTAAAAATAGAGATGCGCACACGATGTTAGGCTGCTGAGCTAAACAGGCTAATCGTGTGGCTAGAAAAGCCAGCATGTGGCACGCGACGCCGTACCAAACAGAACCGCCGCACAGTTTCCACACGCCGACCAGATCCGGGTGTTTTGTTTTTGTTTGGGTAAATAAATAGTTGTCCATGTTTTGACCCCACTTCCCAATTTAGTTCTCCATCCGTCTACATTTCGCGCCTCTGTCTGTCCCTCCCCGGCCCCCAAGGAAACAAAAACATCTAGACGCGGCCCTGCCACTAGAGCAGACGGTGATGAGAGCCGCTCCGTCTTTCACACACGCACACACACGCACACACACACACGCACACACACACACACACACACACACACACACACACACAAACCAGGTATCCAGCGGTGTGTTTCGGCAGCGTCAGGCTTTAACGCCATCATTGCTCTTCTATCATAAGCGCTTTTCATCCTCGTCTTTTTTAGCAGCCACTTGCAAAACAAAATTCATGACCTGCCACCATATTTTTTTTTTATTTTATTTTATTTTTTTTTTTGCTGACTGCACACACAGCATCCTCTGCCCCACCACCCACCCAGCTACTTTAGCTGCCTCACAAAACACTTGATGACGCAAGTGGCACGAGGAGAACGCGGCTCCATTTGTCAGCAGTGGTTACCGTGCGGCGCAGACGCTTCCAGGAAGGCGTCGGTTGTGATTTTGTGTCGAGCCGCCGACCTGCTCCTCGAGAGGAAAAAAAAAAAAAGAAACAACAACAACAAAAGAAAAGACAGAAAAGCAGAACCAAGGTGTTTACTTCTTTCCTCTCGGCAAGCCATTAACGGCCTAAACGCCCCCCCCCTTCACTCCCCGCCCCTCAGTTCTTGGCTGATTAGATTTCATCTCGTCGCCAGGCATCACCTTTCAGCCAGCTGTCCTTTTAAGGAAGAAAGGAGGCGAGAGGAACGAAGAGAGACGAGAGAGGCCACACAGATGAAGATGAAGGAGTCGAAGGGAAAGGTTACCTTCAGACCGGGAGGAAAATCCCGGTTACTCCTGATTGTTTCTGCAGCGCGACGCTGCAGGAGCTTGTCTGATCAAATAAAGCCCCTCTCCCGAACACATTACTTGGCCTTTCTTATGGAACGACACAGGAGCAGATGAAGAGAAATCTTCAGTTTTCTTCTTCTTCTTCTTTTTTTTTTTTTTTATCATGTCTTATTTCACAGGACAAATGAAAGGAAAACAATGCCATGCTGTGCCCTGAATCTGTCATGGTCCTGGTTTCCCTTCCACAAGTCAGATAAGAATTCCTCAAAGGTCTTGTCACAGTTGCACCGAGTTGATTTTTTATTTTTTTTTCCTTCTTTCCCCATGCTGACTTTTTCCGTCTAGAGCTCTTCTAAAATAAGCACAAGCGGGTTCAGAGGTACCACTGGATTAGCTTTTTGTTGTTGTTGTTGTATCCAGGTTCAGCAGCGAAGCTAACTTTTAATTGCTTCAACCCACTAAATATATATATATATTTTTTAATACTTTTGCGCGGCTGGAACAAGCAGTTCCACTCCAAAACAGGTGGTGGCGGTAGCGGTATCATCAGTACGCTTCTGTTTTTATCATCAAAGCAAGGCATTGGAAGAAAACACTCTGTCTTTAGTGAATCATTTTGAAAATGGCGGATGCTGCCTTCAGTTGCTCTGGCAGCGATTGGTTGTTAGCCACTCCTGATTGAGTGACACTTTCTAGCTCCGCCCACCCAAAGATTTCCTAGCTGCTTCACGCTGTCATGCATTTTTGAGAAATACTTTAATCTCCATGGCAACCATTCAGCTGTGCCAAATGCTTGGCGGGCCCGAGTGTCGCCTCCTCCGAGCTGCCGTTTCCAAGCTCCCGAGCTTGTGCTTCACAGAGCAGGCCTCTCCCGCAACTCTCCCACTCTGCTCCTTCAGACTAGCCAGCAGCAATTAGCAAGCACCCGGTTGAACTATGGATCTGCTGAGCTCATCATAAGATCTACTTCTTAGTGAAACGCTGGTAAAAACGTTGCTAAATGGTTAATAGAGGAGATATTTTGTAGCTACTTTGTAGCTAAATTACAAAGTTGAATTTCTTTCATGTTATATTTGATATTTACAGCATTTTTATAGGAACTGAAGGTAACACAGTTACTTGATTGACTTTAATTTTGTGTTGAATTTGAAAAAAAAAAAAAAAAAGTTTCGTTGTGATGATCTATTCAAATTGGGATTTGTTCATTGTGAACAGGTGCTTCGTGTTTTTCACCAGTTAATCTCATCCGCAGTGGAAGTTAAATAATTTAAGGTGCCACTGTGAGGAGCGTTTGGCAATTTCGCTTCCCAAAACCGGCTCCTGTAAGGCTCCTTTCTGCTTCCATCGTCCCGCTCCTCTGCAGGGATAGGAGTGGAGGAGAGGAGTGATAGAAAAACGTCCTTCATGTTGAAAGGCATCCAACCCAGCGATACAGAACCAGCGGCTGTCATTCCGCTTTTTGGGTTTTTTTTTTTTTTTTTTCCACCGTGGCCTCTTTTCGTTAAAAAGAAAACTTCTCGGCGCACTCCACAGCAGGATTAACCCTCCCATGGCTTCACTTCTCCAACGCCGGCCGCTAAATAGATTAAACGGGACCCTTGAACGCTTTCCGCTGGCTTTAACATTCTTCGACGCTTTTTCGTTTGGAGATTTTGACCAAAGAACGCCACCTTTATCTGCTGCTGGCTGTCTTTTATTTGTGGTCTATTATTTGTTCGGTCTTTTGGCAGCGTTCACAAAACCGCACCATTACGCATCCTGTGCCGGCATGCGGAAAGGACCACGTGTTGCTGTTTTCGGCTTACAGATTCTGAAAACTCCAAAATGAAACGTCTCAGAAAGCAAGAGATCCAAATAGGTTGAAAGTTGACGGCGCGCGCGTTGCTTCCCAGCAACAGACCGCTCACTGACAACGACTACCACTGGTTTTAGCTGTACACTTGTCAACATAATGTTCCAAATCTTAAATTCATGCTTATTATATAAAAGAAAAAGGGGGACGCAGTGCTTTGCTACCAACTGTCAAATCCACAATTCAATAACAAAGTACAAGGGCATCATATTTTACTAGTTAGTGAACAGTTTTAGTTAAAAGAAAAAAAAAATAGTGAGGGTTAGGGAGGTAGCTACGCTAGCATGACTTTGACAACCTTAACATTTAGATGTGCTGTGGAATTCGGTGTGTTTTGGTTCAGTTAAAAATAAAAGAAAATAAAAAAATGCGATGATCCGCACACCGACTCTCTGACAGATCATCAACAGGTGTTTAAATCAGTTTAAATTAAACATCAAGCTGTTATCTGTCAGTCGCTATGGCAGCGGGTAACGCCTAATTCAGCTTTTGTAGAAGTTATTTGTTGAACGTCACTCACGTTTTGTTGTCATAATTGCTCACTCGAGTCCAAAACAAAAAGAAAGTTGAGAACTTTCTTTTAAAACAGCAAATGGGTCCGATTTTACGGTTTGGATCTTCAACGGATAACAAAGCAACACGAAACAAAACAAGACTCTTGAAAGAAACTAAGAAAAAAAGCAAATACAAAAAATAATGAAACATGGTGACAAAATGGATGTACAAACCCAGAACAGGCACCAAAAGCAGAATTCGATTTATTTAAAAAAAAAAAAAAAAAGTGATCAAGAATTTCTCACACACAAAGAACCCGAACGAAGCTGTGAAGATGTTGAATAAAGCCGAACTAGTCTGAAAATATTTTTTGAAAAAAAAAAAAAACTTTCCCTGTGCAACTCTTAAATCTGCGCGATTAGATCCGCTCCCGCTTTCGTCGGGTGCAATATTTGACACGGTTTCCTTCCGAAAAGAAAAGCGGAAGCGAAACAGGAGGTGGAGGAGGAGGAGGAGGAGGAGGAGGAGGAGGAGAGGGAATCAAATATCGCAGCGGAGCGATCGCTCAGAGCAGAACAAGCCTCCGCCGCACCTTCACAGTGACGCATTACACACATCAAATATTTCTCCTGGTCTAAAAATACTGACTGTCGTACATGCTGCCATAATTCATCTGCTTTGCCCATTTATTTATTTGCTTGTGTGTCTGTTTGTCTCTCCTTAAGGGCTTTTGATTATACGAGTTCATCTTCTTTCCCCGCCTTTTAATATTTAATGTGGAAAACAAATAGCCTTTTCCATTTCCCAGCGGTTTGGACGTCTGTGTAACGGTCCAAACCGCTTCTCTGTTTAATCAAGCCCAAAGATTAGTGAAGCTCCTCATCAAGTCTGAAAACAAAGTTTCTCCACCTCAATTGCTTTGGATTCTTGCTTTTTTTTTTTTTTTTTTTTTTTTTTTTTTTGGGGCTTAAAAGAACAAAAAAAAAAATAAATAAATAAAAAAAAATCCTCTCCCCCTCCGCCATCTATCAAACGCACAGCCATTTCTCGAAAGTGCCAGCACTTCTTCCCTCCTCTCCCCCCTCCAACCCCACCCCGGTTTTGACGAATGATTCAGATCCGTTGAACTGGTTGTGCAAAAAAAAAAAAAAAAACACACACACACAACACACAAATCTCTTCATTTATCATCGACTCCACCGTTTCCTCGTTCATGTCGGAAGGCGAAGCTCGCCGTTTTCAAGGAATGTTTCCCCGATTCCGAGCCGAGGCTTCGGTTCTCAAATCGAAACCGGAGAGTTTTGGGAGTTTGCGGCGTGCGGACTTTATGCTGCTCGTACTTTCTTCAGCGCCAGGCCGTCATAAGTTCTTTTTGTGTCGTTTTACTGATCATTTCTGCCTTTATCCGTCGCTTTGCCTTCTCCAGCAGAGCTCGCCGGTTTCGGGCTCGGAAGTTACCCAAACTATTTTTTTCGCCCTCTCCGTTCGCCCGCCTTCGTCGGGTCCTTTGACTCTTCCAAATTAATGGCGAGGATAGAATCAAAGTGGAGCACATTTCATTTCATCCTTCGCTGCACACAAAAACTATAACCAGGTTTTTTTTTGTTTTTTTTTTTAGAAAAGCACGTAGAAATACGAGTCAAAATTGGACCTTGAGTTAGTTGATGACCCAGAACAGGTTTGTTAGTTTTTCTTCCTGTAACGCTCTGCGAGTTCGATGAGGAAGTTTCGATTCCCTTCATGTTTGTCTTCATTGCATGTATGAAAAAAAAAAAAAAAACGAGGGCCTTCTGCTACTGTTACAGCTCAGCCACTCTGCGCACAGAGTGACTGTATGGAAAGATGAATTCAGGATGAAAAACGGTAAAATAGGGAATGCAAAAGTATTTATGTCCCTCGCCTTCAATCAGCATCTGAGTTTTAGCTTTTTAGAGTTTTATTCTATCATGTTTCGCCTGACATTTGAAGTAAAAGCATTTTGGTCTGTTATTTACTGTATGAGGAACCAAACACGCAGTTTGGGTGAACTACTAAAGTTTATCAAAGTTCCCAGCAGTTGCAGCTTTGAAACTGTTGAAATTTCTCATTTCAACGCTACAAAATCCTTCTAATGCAAGAGAACCTTTGTTTTTTTGTGCTCTCTTTTGGTCACTACATGTTTTTCTTGCTTTTAATAGACAGACGGTAAACTCTGGGCAAACTGTTTGCGCTTAGCGCGTCCGGGGTTAGTAGAAGACTTCTAACTTATCCAACTTATTATCAGCTGGTTTGACTTGCAGAACTGTTCTGTCAGTGACAGAAAGAAATATCTAACAGATCAAGTGTTTGGCTGCTGCTGAGGTTGTTAGGGAAACAAATTCTCACTTAGCGTGAAAATCGTAACAAATAGGTATTTTGGGGTACCTCAAGGATGTGTGTCCGGTCCTCTGTTGTTTAGTTTGTTTGTGAAGCGACGTCCAAAGGTGCCTAAAGCAGATTTTTTTTTTATTTTTATTTTTTTATTGGTGGATTATTAGAAATATTGGAAATATTAAATATATAGACAATAGGACAAACAAATGCCAGAAGACATCATTAAAATTCAACTGAAACCAAACAGTTCCCCACCCTAATCTGGCTCACTTTGTTCATTTGGTGTTTTATTCAAGGGTAGAAGGAGAGGAAGAAAACTGGAGTCAATCTGTTTTTCATTTTATTTTATTACTTGCATGAGTTTATAACACGCAACGGCCAATTTGCTCTGTGTTAACCACAGAAACCAGGAGAAGAACTCCAGCAGACAAACTGGTCCACTCTGAAAACAATTACTGTCACTGTTCAATTATGCTCACTGGACCCCAATCAAAGGCACAACGGGAATTTTGTTTTGAGGGAGGAAAAAAAAGAAAAGACAAAACCAATAGACGTCGTACCTTCACTAATCCCAGTTTAAAGCCTCGAATAGGTCGTCAACACGCGGAGATCACCGGCCCCGCCTTTTGTTCTTTATGGATTTACCGGCTCTCAGGGTACGCATAAAATGAATCGGCTGCATGAGAGGGTTCGTCTCTGGCCAACAAAAAGATAAGTCGCCCTTTCCTGCAGCTTCCTTCGACGGGAGCTTAGCTCTGGGTGTAAAAGATGGAAACGGGAGATTTCTCGGTAAATTTCAAAGCAGCAAACAGGATCAACAGCTTAGGCGACTTTCACTTCCCAGCAAACTTCCACATGTCTGATGTCTGTTTGTGTGCTTTCTTTTATAATGCAGGGTGTGTGTGCGTGTGCGTAGGTGTGTGTGTGGATAAGAAAGGGTGGTCTAGTGTGGGAATTTATTCAGTCTGTGTACTGGTGTGTAAAAGATGCCAGATTTCCGTCTCTCAGTTCGCCGATGATGTGCAGAGAAACCGAGAAAGAGTCGTCACGCATGCAGACGCAGCCACCATAACTCCTGGCCTTTTACCATCACACGCTTTCCGACAGTCACATAAATATCCCCCCACTCCCCACACACACACGCACACACACACACACACACACACACCCTCCCTGTGCATTATTACTATCAAAAGCCTATTACATTCTGTCTGTTTTTTTTATTTTACTTTATGACCACAGCTCAGTCGTATGAATGCAAATGAGAGCGGGAGGATCCAAAAGAGGCCGAGCAAAGACACCCGAAGCCAAAGAGCCTGGCGGGCATGTGCTTCTCCTTCCTGCTACTAATTCCTCCGTGTCCGCATTGTTTGCTCGATGAAGCGCTTCGCGGCTTCGTGAGGGATCGACGCGGCTCGCTTGGACGCTCGATGTTTGTGCAGGATGTTTCTCTGAAAGCGCTCAGTTCCTCCTTTTTCTCGCCAGAGGCCAAAACCGGATCGATGGGAGGCAGAGAGCGTGCTGAAGGGGGGCGAGCTTCATGCGTGGCCTCAATCCCAAATCAAATAAACCGGTGGACAAACTACGAGCCAGACGTCAACTTGGAACACATTGTGGTCGACAAAGAGCCACGGAGCTGACCACCCGGAAGGCTCTTGCACACAACTTTTATGGAGGAGACGTTTCCGAGGAAGCTCTTAACGTGGTGGTCCTCATATCCTAAAGAAATTATTCGTAAAAAAAAAAAAAAAAAAAAAAGATTTTCTCCTTTATAGTTAGAGAGAAAAAAATAATTGGTTAAACGTTACACAGCCTACAGAATTTAATGATTTCAGCTGCTTCCCCAGGGGACGACCAGCACTACAGAAAAAGAGAAATACGCCATTTGCTTGACTTGTTTGCTGCTCCTGTGCGCTGCCCTGCGTTGACCTCTTCTTCACACCGAGCCGCCGCTTCTGGCTCTTCTGACGTCGGTCGACTCAGCCGGAGAAGCTCTCTGCTGATGGCCACCTCCGCCCCGGCATGCCCGGAGCGCCGGCCGCACGCACGTCCAGACGTGTCCAAGGTATCACATTATTGCACGCCGTGTGGAGGTGTGACCAACAGATGTGTGTCTCGAGATGTTATATATATATATATATATTTTGTTTTGTTTTGTTTTTACACTTCCTCACTTGAAAGTGAGGAAGTGTAAGTGAAGTGTAACACAGCAGAGGAGCAAAAATTCGACTCTCCGTGTCCCGAGTCGTCCTGTCTGACATTGCGATATTCTAATTATTCTCATTATGGAGAGCCTTTAGAGACTTCCAGCAGGAGGTAGCGTGCTCCCAGAAAGACCTCGGCTGACCTTGGGAGGACGTGGCTGGGGGCGGGAGGTGAGGTGAGGTGTTGAATCGCGGCTCCGTTTTGAAACGGCGCATTGATGATGAGGATGCGGGGGGGGGGGGGGGGAAGAACGAGCTCTGGGAGCTGGTTTTGCCTTCCACACAGGTAATTAATACGCTTATTAACTCCTCAGCTCATATCGCGCTCAGAACCGCAAGGAGAAGAACGGCAGGGGTGGAATACCTTAATGGACTTTGAGTCCGTTTTGCTCACAAGGTCGATGGACCCAAACTGAAGGGGTGGGGGAGGAGGAAAAGTTTAAAGGTGATTGAATCCACGGGCTGAAGCAGCGTCGGCGTAATAAAGTGGGCGTAGTTTCCAGAAGGTAACAGGGTGGTGAGAGGAGAGCAGAAGTTGCCAAAAACTGGCCTAACCGCGGGATTTAAAGGGGCGGCGTTATGTAAAATCTGCCCTTTTTGAGCTTTACATCATGTGATAGTATTATTCCCTCATCAGGAACATATTTATCATGTTGCTTTGATTCTTTCATGACTGTTTACAAAATCCTTTAGCCTCCCCTGGCAACCATTCGACTGTGCAAAACACCTAGGTCACCCAAAATGTTGAAAGAGCCATATTGGACCAAAAAACAACAAATTTGTCTGGAGCCGCAAAAAATGAAAAGCTTTAAATCAGGCTTATAATGAAGGCAAAACAGGCTTGAAGTGTCTATATTATATATATCATTCAGGCGTTGGAGCGGCAAACTGCTCGTACTTGGGACCCGATACGTATGCGGCATATTGGGGAAATTGTGGTCGGCCATTTTGCAGAAGAGCTGTGGATTCAACATGTTGGAATGATGGACAATTTGCTCGTGAACATTGTCTGAAAAACACAAAATCAAACCATCATCCACCTATCACTTCCTGTCATCTTTTTTTTTTTTTTTTTTTGACATTTTTGAGAGTAGCAACAACTAACTGGCTATTGATCACATGACTCCTGAGACGCGCGGTTTTGCGAAACGTATGTATTTTGATGCGACCACGTAAACGCCTATCCTAGTGCAAAGACGTTTTGTTGGGAAAAGGTGAGTTCTTCCAAGCCCGCCATGTTTCCGTTGAGCTCATTTATGTTCTTAATTTCATTTCGGCCGTTTCTATTATGTCACTTCCAGCGACGCGGTCGTATTCATCACGCTTTCGTTGTGTAATAAATCAGAACCCTGGGAGACGATTGCGGCAAAGACCACTTTTCGTTTCTTCTTTTGTTTTTTTTCTTTACCGAAAACCCAGCTTGGTTTCAGAGGTCGGACGCTGCAGCCTGACCCCCGGGGCTACGCTTCAGGTGGCTGAGCAATGGGATGGACGACGCAGACACACGTCGCACCCCATCAGGCCGGCTGTCGGGATGCAGGTGTTGCTCGGGTCGACAGCGGCTCCCCCTCCCCCTTCCTGCGCTTCGCCCACAGCTCGGGTTTTTAACTCGGCTTCTCTTGGGCAGCGTTTGGGATGTCTGAGCGTGGAGGCTCTCAACGAAGACCCACGGTGGACAAATCTGACCCGACAGCCGAGAAGGAGCCGGTGACCTTGACGTGAGCGGGTGAGGGGGTCGAGCCCGACCCAACTGAGCAGAGCTTGGTGGTACATCGGGAAAAACGGCCCGACTTTCATGACGGGTTTTGATGTTGTTGTTTTGTGTTGGTTTTGCTGCTACAGTAAAACAGAAAGCAGCAAGCAGCAGGTGAAGACACAGAAAGAGGAGACGTCTTCTCAAAGATTCACGCGACTTTGCAGCAACGGGAAAGGACGTCCAATAACACTTGACTCCAAGACGTACACATCGAATGCAGAGACAGATATTCATTCAGATTTCTGCCTCAGGTTTTCCTCTTGTGTTTTAGCTGCATGTTCCACAAATCCCAGAACTAGCCGGGATTACTTATGGCTGCAGCTAATGATTATTTTAGCAATCGATGAATTGGATAGAAACACCTCTGGCACAGATTTTTCATTTGCCCGCAAATATGAAATACATTAAAAGATCTACATTAACAATTGGGTTCCTTTTTTTTTTATTTTTTATTTTTACAAGAGAAGAAAAAAAGCATTTTATTGAACAAAATCCAACATTGTAGATTTGGACGCTGTGGCGTTCGCTCCATCGTCTGTAGCGAGACGATGGAGCGTCTTTTAGCTGCTTCTGCAGCTAAAAGACGTTTCTAACATCAGCATCTGAAAAGCTCAGCCCTTTCTGCGTGACTTGTCAATACAGATTGGATTAACTGATTAGTAATTGGATAGAAAAAGTGCTTAATATTAGATGGGTTTTTTTTTTTTTCTCCACAGAATACTAACTAAATTTGAGCTGAAACCTGTAATCACCGCTTCAAGTATGTTGTTATGGATTACTGAATTCGCTGATTAACCCGTTACTGGGAACTAACCAGTTACCGGGAACGGTCTTCATTTAATGCATGTTACCTGAGGGAAGGGTAATGAAGCAGGAGTGGATGTTTTTGCTTATTGTGCATATGAGGACATGTTTTATGATACACACACACACACACACACACACACACACACACACACACACACACACACGCACACACACACACACACACACGCACGTCCCTCGATCAAAGGCGACCCTGATAACCGGCTCAAAGGCGGGTATTCTTCTCCCCTCTTTTACCCTCATCCAGTTTACCTTTATAGAACAGAGGCTTTGAAAAAACTGTGAAGAGAGGCAGATTGTTTCCGATCATTAAAAGATGAATTTTGGATGAATGATGACTGTATTCAGCTGAGGGGCCTTAAAGGTAGGCAGCAGGTGAAGGGGACTAGATAGAAAAGAAAAAGAAAAAAAAACCTTCTCGGCTGTCGTTTATATATACATTTTTTTTTTTTTCACTCCCTCGAAGCTTTGAAAGCAAAGAAAGGCCAAAAGCTCTCAATCGGCAGAGAGCCTTTGAAGTTCTAAATGCGATTCGGATTATTATAAGGCAAAAGGCGAACGCTAAACCCTGCTTTGGTTGTGGGAGATTATTTCGAGTATTTGTGCTATCTGCACGCCGTTCGGCTGGGAAGCGGCTGGAGGGACAAGATGACGGACAAACAAAATGGGCTGTTAGCTGAGCTTGATGTTGCCGCGTCACAGAGACAGCAGAGCGGATGAGCTCTGGCTGTGACGGGCCACCTGTTGCAGAGGACAGACGAGAAAGACAAAGGAGAAGCCAGAGCTTTGGTCGCTTGGTTTGGAAGTGTGGGACTGGTGAGGGTTGGAAATTGAACGTGCATAAAAAAAAAATTAAAAAAACGAAAGAAGAGAAATGGAAACGGTGCGGCGACTCTCCGAGATGGGATATTTTCACGCCTGATAGTCCAGTAGACTCTGTTTGCGAACTTAAATCGCGACGTTTGTTACATTTCGAGCTGCCCTGTCAAACGGACAAATCTGCTCACCTCCTCACCTGTTGGAGGCAGTGTACCAAAAGGCGGCGACACAAATGCGACACTGAAGGGAAGCGACACAAAAAGCCTCCAAAGTCGACGCTGAGCGCAGGATGTCTTTGGTAAAAGACCACGAGCCATTTCTGCCGCTGGCGCTAGTCTCCCGTGTTTGTTGCGGTCGTCTTCACCCAGAATGCTTCACGGTTCGCTTCCTGCCTGTGGAGCAGTTTCCAGTCCGCGAGGCGTCCTCACACCAGAACTCGCATCAGCCGAACCGAGGCCTAGAGTTTTAGGTTCCACTGCGCACTTGCGCCTTAAACAAACCAGACGGCTGAGACGGGTGAACTAGACTTTTCAGGCAACGAAACTCGACCAGTCTGAAACCGGAAACTGTTGGTGAAAGCGCCGGCGGTTTCCTTAGTCTCTTTAGATTGGAATTTCTGCTTCCACTTGCGTCACTGCGAAGCCTGGCTTTCTAAAAACGCCAGAGTGTTTTCGGGGCAAATCCGACTTCTGAACTGTGGTTTCACGATCTGGTCCAGTCAGGTGAGAACGCATTAAATATCGGAGCTTTTCATTCCCAAATTGTTTAACAAAAAAGCGTAGATGGTACAGAGAGGGTACAAAATCAAACTTCACACACACTTTAAGTCAAACACTATTACTCTTCCTTTGGTATGTTTTTTTTTTTTTTAAGACTCCAGAATATATGCAGTTTTAATGTAATGCTGCTCAATTATAAATAAGGTTTGAGATGGATTCCTCCCCCCCCCCCCACAGGCTCAAGGGATTTGTTTCTTCCAAGTGAATATTTATATTGTATCGTTCATGTTTCATTTTGTATATTAGCAGAATCTGCACACAGATCGGGGCTGTAATTGGGCCTACGTCTCAGTAGAGGGGTTTGGACGTACGACTTTCTCCATTTGTCACATTTTATGTTTCTCATCTACACAAATTTAACAAATTACGGCAAAAGGCGAGCCCTTTTTTTGTGGGTGATGGGCACCGAAAACAAAACGGTGTAATCTTTAACTTAGCACTGAGGTGAGGTCGTTTTTAAACTGCCGTCGGTTTTTGTGCCTTCTCCGAGTCTTCTCGCGGACGGTCAATGTAACGATCACCCAAAAGGACAAGAAGCGAAAAGGTCTGAGAGGCGCTGATGCAGGCGCCGGGAGAAAAGGAGAGGAGTGGGTGACCAACGAGGAGTGGGGGGGGGGGGTTGCTGGTCAAAACCTAAGCAGGTGTGACAGTTCTGAAAGCTTTCAAGGGGAATAAAAGGTTTTCCTGGTCTTGTAGCGATGCTAAACTGAGCGTGACCCTCAGACAGAGCCCAGCCGCCCTCTCCTGCTCGTTTTCTCTCGCCCTCTTTCCTAAACCTCTCCGGCAAAGGAAAAGCCTCTGCTGACACAGTGTTGTAAAGAAGATTTAAGCTTACAAATTCCTGTTTTCCTTCTATTTGTCCCGCCACTGGCTCCACTTTATCTCTACCTCCAGGCCGCCGTTGACCGAGGGAAATATGCCGCAAGGAGATAAACGCCTTCTCTTTAAAGTTGACCATCATGAAAGGTGTCATTGTTTCCTCTTGGGCTGTGTTCCGCCAATACATGTTTCGGGAGAGCCACGCAAAGTCCCCGTCTGCTGACCGATTGACTGTCAGCTTCCCAAAACGTGTTCATGTCGACTTGACGCTTGTCTTATAGCATTTCGACCTTTAACGTTTCAATCTCAATGTCAAACTAAAGCTCCATTTTTAGTTTGGGGACATTCAGACTTTTTGTCCAGTGCCGCTGCGAGACGTTGTACCCGGTTCTCACAAGCAACATGAAGATGTAGATGAAATCAGACATGTCCAACAATTTTATCCCCTTTGACACTAAATATTCACTGTCAGTGGAAAAATATATGAATTTTCTTGGAATTTGGAGCCGCGCATGCAAGTCAACAGAAAGGGAAGTTTTCTATCTGTTTTGAGGCAAACTGCAAGTGGCAACACAACTGGATAAAGATATAATCCTCGCCATTTTATAGATTAGAACACTAAGAATGAAATGTAAACTGTTATAAGGGCTAATAAATAGTCTTTATTGAACGCTAAACTCGGAGCTATGAACTATGAACTTTCCGAGTCAGAATTCTGACTTCATTGGCATTATTGACTTGTGATTTTACCTTTATTTGACAGCAAATTGACAGGGATGCGGGTTGTGAGAGGGAGAGGGAAGACATTTGCCAAAGATGGACAGACCGGGACTCAAACCTGCGACCACAGCATCGAGGACTGAGGACTCTTTGCATGGGTTGTGCGCTCTATCCATGGGCCACTGTGCCACCATTCATAACTCATAAAATGATGAGTGGCTTGGTATGGAGCAGGGTTATTATAAGGGTAAGATAATTGGGGGGGAAAAAAATCATACACATTACTCTTTTAGTGTGGACAAAAAAACAACTTTTGTGGCACTGCACTTGTCACACAACACTGACAATGAAGATTTCAGTGAAGAGCAAATGTCCACAGAGAAATATAGCATCTTTTTTTCCAATAAGTTCTTGGTTGTACTGCTGATAGGCAGGCCTTACTGACATGTAGTGCAGTTTGCTTGGACAGGAAGGCTGGATTTGTTAGCTTCAGGACTTTGAACCGACCAGCAGTGGCAGCTGACATCCTTCTGTCAACATTACAAAGTGGTGGTTCGGTTGCCACGTGTCCAGATGTTGTGGCACAAATGAGCCACTGCTACTCACTGTCTGTGGAGACAGAGAAGAGACTGGCGGATGGGCATTATTGCTGACCAAGACATGGGACCGAATACTGATCATTCCCTCTGTTGCAGCACCTGTTACATTAAGAAAAGTACTGTTTGATGTTCTTCCATCTTAAACAAGACCCTACTTCATCCTCTCAATGGGGTATATTTTGTGTAGCACAGTTGTAAGCAGTGTTGCCTTGAATCCTTGCCAGGGTCTTCTTGAATATAGTTTACACGATCTTGCACTTTCATGGGTGGGTCGTCTCCAGGTACTCTGGCTTACTTCTACCAAAAAATCTATTGTAGGTTACATGATCTCTCACTGAACTTCCCTCAGTGAGTGTGCATCACATGTTCTGTTTCTTTTGCCATATGAATTACTGACGACTTGCCCAGTGACTGGGTACGCCTCTCATCCACCTGCCAGTGGAAAAAAGACCCCCTCTCCCAAGCCTGTTTCTTGACTTCAAGTCCTCTGCTTTTGCAGTTTGTGAAAGCTGGCAGTCACAAATGCCATATGAAGCCATTAAGATTTTATTATTTGTACTTCAGAGGGAGTTTCGTACTCCCTTGATGCTCCAAGTGCCGCTCTAATGAGGGGCGAGCTCTATAGGCACGTTGAGTTCTTGCCTTTTTGTTGGAATCTATGGGGCATGAGGAATGGTAATAAAGATCTGGAGTGGAGGCAGCTGCCTACAAATGGAACCCCAGTGGGTAGCTCCCTCCATCTGTCCCTGTTTACCCCAGACTGCGAACCTGTATGTTGGGGACAGCAAAGATCCACATAGGCAGAAGGCAAGAGTGCAAGCTATCGGGTCGGAACCTTTGCACCTGCCAAGAGAAGAAAGTCTTCGTTTTATGAGCCAATTGAAATTCAGCTCACAGGCAATTCGTTCTGTCAATGACAAGAGGAGCTAGAACAACCTTGCAACCCCCCCCCAACACTAATAACACAGTAATGGTCAGAGATAGATCAAGCTGAGCACCTATGGTTAGAGTAGGTCTTCGCTCTCCTGTAAGTGTTTATTGCAGACAATTTTTGCCTTCATTTGTTTCGAGCAGATGCACGCCCCGGTACACCTGCGGTCGATTGTAATAGTTTTCATTCTGGCAGCAGACTGACAAATGACCTGCAGGCTTTCTGCTGTTTGTTCAAGGAGCAACCATCTGCACTTAATGCATGCCCCTGTTTATACCAGAGGCCCAGCATGGAGGGAAGACCTTCTCTTGCTTTGTATGCACAGGCCAGCTCCAACCTCTGACCCGGTGTGCTTCACTGAACAGGAAGGCAGGTTCATTACAGGTGCCTGAGTGGAAGAAATCAATCCTTGAAATGCTTCTCCTAGTAATTCTTCTCACAAAGCTCTTCGCTCACAGGTAAGCATTTTTTAATCAATACAGTGAGAGGAGAGGAAAATGGATGATTAGGTTTAGAAAAGGACTGCCTATGCTTAGGGGGAGAACCTTCGGTTGGATCTTTTTTGTTTGTCGTGCTCCCTGACGACCACTAAGGGGCAGTAGAGAGCCTCAGTCAAAAGTGCTGCACAATCCATGTATTTGGAGTTAAACTCAGTAATCGATAGGGTGTTTGTCATCACATGGCATGTTTTTCACACTTCTTTTATTCTGTAAAGGCCACATACCACAATGCATGCGCTTCAATGAATATGAAAATCAATTTTGACGAATCACACTAGGAAATATTTTTCTTGCAATGATATTTTCTGGTAATTTCATTTATGGAACAGAAATGTCAATAAAGATACTAAGAAAACTTTGTACTATAAAGTACAAAGTTCATAGTACAAACTGGTACTATAAATTGTTTTATTGTGCTATGAGACATATACTGAAAATGGCTCATTGTGAGAACAAAACTGGACAAAGTTAAAAATTACGAATAAACGTACACTTTCTTTTAAAGATTCATTTCCAAAAACAAATATGTTCAACACTTACAACACATGTTGTGATCAAATACAAGCTTTGAAAAGTCTGTTTTTTTTTTTTTTTTCATTTCTATGGTTGTATTATCTTTCACAAAACATGTAAATTAAAACATAACAGTTTGATGTCAGATCGATTGTTGTTATCCGGAAGAGCTCGCATCAGATTTGAAGTGATACCAGGATGAAAATCTAGCTCAAAAAGTAACAGAGTTAGACTATTTTAAAGCTGACAATGCAAATATCTGTGGGGGTTAGAAAAGCGTAGGCAAACGAGTCAGCTGATTTTTGGAATATAATTCTTAAAACTCAATTGGGTTGGGTTGAAAAACAACAGAGAAATGTTAAACTTTTTTATTTTTTGTTGTTGTTGTGCCAAAGTTTGGAAGTTTTACCAAAGCAAAATACCTAAAAAAAAAAAAAGGCAACAATTGTAATTTGGTTTTTGCTGTGATATTTGTTTTCTGAAGTCAGATCATTCATATATGAATCTGTGTATGAATCTACTTAAAAGGTAGATGCTTTGCAGAATATTAACTACCACAACATTTTAATTCTATGCCACAGAATGACTGTAGTCCTTTACCGACACTATAGCCAATATTATTAACCAGTGAATGAGTCTGTTTATTTTTCTATAAAGCATTTTGAAAAGTGTCACACAGATCATCTTCCCTACCCGCACAGAACTTTATGGGGGCGCCCCTATTGGCCACTTCTATATGAAGGATTATTATACAACTTTTTATGATTCATTTCTCTCTGAATCAAAGTGTTTGTAGATTTTACCATCTTAAGAGCGCCCTGGACAGTTTTCATATTCAACTTTCTTGTAGTCCAGTGAACGCGCGGTGGGCGGGGTCAGACCAGAAAGCCACGTCCCTCTGAGCTCACTTCCGCTTTTCGGAGCCGTATTACCCTTCACCGCTTTTGTTCTCCCATTTCCAACGAGTCCGCGCTTCCGAGAAGAGGTTGGCCAGCCTGCGAAGGGAACCAATACCGAGGCAAAGCGCGGAGCCGTCCGACCGTAAGCCACATGCGAAGCCCCGTCTGCTCTTGGGATACTCGGCACGACGTAGCAACATAAACGGACTACTTTTTTTTTTTTTGGTCATCTTGTTGAGTTCGCAGAGGCAGTCGGTGTGGATGGTGGAAGATGAGAAAGCGTGGGAAAACTCCAACAAGATGGAGAACGACGATAAATATCTCCCCGAACTGCTGGCGGAGAAGGACAGCTTGGACTCGTCGTTTACGCACGCCATGAAACTTTTAAGCTCAGGTAGACCACTACTAAATTGTGTTTTTGTGTGTGTGTGTTTATTCGTGTGCTTTGACTGGCAGCGCGAGGGAGCAGAGGAACACAGTAGCACTCTTGTAGCGCAGTGTGCTTTGGCACAAGACCTAGATTGCCCCGAAACAACTGCAGAGCCAACGCGGAGGGCTCCTGTAGCTCCGCGGTGAAGATAAATGGCGGTTAATGACTTATGACTCAAACAGAAAATAACCTAGACCTCGGGCAGCGTCGCGCACTTCCATGTAGTCGAGCTGAAGGATTTCCGTTTCCCCCTCGCGCAGCTGCGACATGTAGTCGCTGACGTCGGTCACACAGTCGAGGCTCGTGCTGAGTTTAAACTTGCAAACTTTAATGGCTCCCAGACAAACAGTCCTTTGTCCTCGTCGTTGTGTTTCTGTTGGTTTCACTACGCGAATGGGGGCTTTGTTGAACAGCAGCGTACAGGTATAAGTCGGGTGTCCAGGACACCGCTAACCCCGACATCCGAAAGCCGAGATTCAGCCCTCGATTAAGGTGTAAATGGGCTCGAGGTCCCGGTGTGAGCCGCCTTTCTGTAGAGAGACGGCAGCCATGGCGGATCTGGGACTGCTGTGGAAACACCCCCTCTGCCCGCTTTAGTTCTCCACTTTGGTCTCTACGAAACTTCCATTTGGTTGTGACATTTAAAAAAAAATACATTTCTTTAATGTTTGAACTTCTGTTCAAGTGAAGAAAATGAACTCTTAATAACCTAACATAACGTATTACATTGAAATTATTATGTAACATGACGAAGTTCTGCTGGGTCATAGCAGTGACACTGTTAAAAATAAAAATATAAATTTTAATACAGATGCACTGGTCAAATTCTCTATTGGATCGCAAACTTTGACATTGAATGTTTATTTTTTGCAAGTTTTTTGAGGGAGGCAATTCGAATCAAATCAAAAATATTTTTGCATAAATCCATAATATTCCACATTATGTTTCTTTGTACTACTTTTGTTTTCCACCATACTTTTTTGGGTGTCAAATTGATCTGTGCCAGATGGAATATTTGGTTCATATTCTCTCTAATTTACTTGTAGTTAACTTTAAGTAAATGTGATTGTGATGCATATAAATGTGAGCAGTGTTTTCTTAGGGCTGTTTTCTGCCAGTCACTTGTTAGGATTTCCAGCCAAGTTTCAGTCAGCCCAAACAGGGAGCGGAACTAAATGAATAGATGGCAGGAAAGTGTTTGGATAACATACGAACAAGCTCTCTTATGATTTGTTAAAAAAAATAAACTAATAAGGAATAATTCCACTAAACAGGCACAAGGTGGTTTGCGGGAATGATGGGGTGAATTGTCTGTTACAGTACCTCATTGATTTTCACTAAACATCACTTAAATATGCTTACTACTGACAGTTTTACAAGTGACCATAAAAGTGTTAGGACACAGGAAAAGTGATATAAAGAAGTTTTGAATCTTGTCAGAAATATAAGAAACAATTGGATTATCCTTATCCAATTGACTATCCCAAAGAGAGACTATCAATAAATCAAAGACGTTTATTAACGCGCATTCGGTTAATTAAGAAATCTTGTGACAGAAATCTGGTCTTGATAAGTCTGGGGGAAAAAGTAAAATCTTGAACCCTAAATATGTCAAGTGGTCTTTAAATATTTGACCCAATGATGGAACAATTGGCTGATTCCTACTGATGATTAGTGTCTCTTCAGGAAATACAATATTTTTCAGTATTTATTTGGCAGATTTCACTTTTACATGTCAATGGCCAGAAAACTGGTGCGTCACAACTTTTTTTTTACTTTTGAACTTTCAACGTTTCTGTCTGATCGAGTTCTTTAAAACATCCTCTGCTGCCGTTTCCAATTTTGGCAGATAGCGATTCTTTTTGTCTGAAAAGTGCTAAATATAGTGACAAAGTTGCTAAATTGGCAACAGTGGGATGGGCATAGATGGGACATGATTTAGATGGGACACTTATGTCCAATGACATTGGGGAGGAAAAATATCCAGCTTTCTTTTCTCCACTGGGAAAAGTGACACCAGTGGGTGCCAGGCTTTGGATGGGGTTTTGAGGTACTTTTTGTTCTTGCTGTGTTGCAGGTAAATCTCACAATAAGCATAAAGTCAATTAAGGGAACGATAAATTAGAATGAGTCCAGTCGTTTGAACAACTGTCATTAAAGAGATGCTCCCCCGCGATATTGTTGAAAAGACTTGACAGTTTCAACTATCTACCACTTTTGCCAATGGCAGCTTGTGCACTGGCAAAATTTTTTTGCAATTTTTCTTACAGAGACTTCATAATCAATTTTAATTGATGATTTTTATGTTGGATATTTGAAATTAAAGTGTTATATGATCTTTAAAAATGTACTTTTTAAAAAATCTTATGTAGGTAGACATATTGCATTGGTTTATCTTTCAGCTAAAGTTGTTTTGGTGACAGGACTAGTTGCAGGAAAGAGGGTCAAGAATGGAAAGTGAGAAGATTATTTACTTTGAGTTTTTATCAAATCTTACTTTTTAAAGATTTACCTTATTTCCTTTGAAACTGGGATCAGGGGTCCATAAACAATTTAAACATCTTTAAGTGTTTGTTTTTAATTATTTCACCACGTCAGCAGACCAATAGACATTTTCAGAGAAAAGTTATAATTTCTCTACATTGAAGAGTGTGTAGAAATACTCTAATGCTCTTAAAATTTTGCTTACCCACAGGTTAAATTATGAAATCAAATTAACAAATGGATCTGGAACAATATATTGATCTGCAATATGAATTTGTGCAAGGACTGCTTGGGTACAATATTTGGTTGGTGGTATTTAAGTCAGTAATGTGTAGAAATGTCACTTCCATGCAGACATCCGAATGCACCACAGCAACATCATCAAAACACAGAGTGGATGTCCGCCTATTTGTAGAATTTCAAATTATTTGTGGAAAATGTACCCATTTGTGGATTTTTCTCCAAAACATTCAAAAGAAAAATGCTTCTGGGACCTGAAGTACCCAGTCAATGCTACTTGACCCTCAATTGGCCGGTGTTTGCGAAGCAGCCAATCCAGGAGCGCCATTTGCCTATCCTTGTTGCTGATTGGCTGTTGCCCCAAGAGGTGTGATGAGGAAAACAATTGATGTTAGCTACTGTTGTAGTGCTAAGACGGTTTCCATTGCATTTATTAATGCATATTAAGTTCTGTTCATTGTTTGAACTATTAAAATAGTCAGTTATTAGTTTTTGAAGGGTGTCTGAAGTATTTGCAGATTTTAGATATTTGCAAGTGGTTTGGGTCCCTGAACCATGCAAATACAGGGGCTTCACTGTAATGAGAAAAATGTGGGTTGTCATGACGACGTTAAACAATAAAATAAGGATCACATGTTTCTTATTGCATAAGCATCAGCAAATTAACCCAGGACTTTGTTTCTTTATTAAAACAAGGCTGAATATTACAAATCCTCCAGGAGTGCTTTTGTTTTTTTAATGTGCCCTTGATTTCTAGACCAAAGTTTGTAAAACTATCAACTATCTGCTTCAAGTTTGATCTTTAAACTGATTTGTGGCTCTTTTATTTATTCTTTCTCTATGTCCATAATTTCCTCTCGATGCAAACGATACGGTTTGGTTGCATAAAAAAAGTTTTCCTCCCCTCTCCAGAAATCGATAGAGTGCAGAAAGGAGAGCCGAAGAAGGAGACGGAGACCTACCTGGACCTTTTCACAACAAAGAACATCAAACTCAAGGAGCGAGTGCTCATTCCTGTCAAACAGTACCCAAAGGTGAGACGCTTTGCAATTGTTTGAACTGCCTGGTCGTTTACCAGCTGACCGCCGTGGCTTTGTATGTTTCAATTTCACAAAGTCACGTGTTACTCAGAAGCTTCCCGGTCTGGTGCGGACCTCTGCTTTCTAAACTCCTGACTATAACAGCAAACAACAGTTGGACCAAAAGGGAATCTCCATTTTGATTCCCTCCATGTTCAAATCTTGTAAGGGCAGTTTTGTTCAGTAATCATAATTATTGATTTAGTTGTAAGTGGGATTTTTATTTTCATTTTATTGTTTTGTTTTCTTTAGTTGTGTGTTTAGGCTATTTTAAATGTCTTGTGGTTCCAGGATTAAGTTTTTACAAAATGAAAGTTTGTTCATATTTGAGAGGGAAAACTTTCATTATTATGCCATTAACAACGTATTGCATGAAAACAATCTCAATACAACAATATTATTGTTTATTGCAATACAACGACTTCAAGGTTGCCATTTTTTGTATTTATAAGGTGGTTAAATAAATTCAGACTGTTTTTATTTGTAATTTTTTTTTAAGAAACTGAATGAACAGATGTCTGGTTTTCAAAAGAAATCAAACTGAGCAAGAGCTGATATTTAGAGGAAGTAACAAGAAGGCTGAACATCTTACAGGAAAGCTGCTCTATTTATTTCTTTGAGCTTTCTGCGTTAGCCTTTTGAAAATCTGAGATAAGCTCAGTATCTATGTTCTCCAGTGAAAACGGACTGATTCAGTAATATTATGAGATGCTAAGGATGGTTGAAATGTTGGCTGTACTGAATTTGTCCAGGAATGTTAGTTATATCGCCATTAGTCTTAACCCCTAAACAGGGCTGCAGAAACATTTAGGGCTGCAACTAAATTATTTTAGTAATAAAATTATTATAACAATCGTTTTTCTGGTAATTATTTGATTATTCAGATGTTTAGTTGCAGACAAAATTGGTGCATTCTGTAGATTTTGCATATTGGGAATGGTTTTTTGTGTTTTTTTTTTTATTATGTAATTCGAACCATGTGAAGCTAAACTGCACCACTTAAGAAGTTCAGGATGAAGCTTACAAACTTTATTTGTTGAAATTAAAAATGTATGAATTTGTGTACAGCTTTGGCTTAATTTCTGTTCTCATTGTGCTTCATCAAAATTCCCTTGCTTTGGTCTTTTTATATACATGACAATCAATCGACTTCTAATTTAGTCGATGACTATTCAAATAATTGATTCATCATATTTAATGTGATGAATTGTTTCAGCCCTAGAAATATTATTATTGTCCCATTGGATGTTGGATCAACATGGAGCCTGAGCGTGTCTTGTGTGGGAGTGATCTTCCGTTTGATCTTCCTGACATGGTTCGATTCCGTACACAATGTACCGCTGTTGAAGCTGACATAGCTCATTTGCCAAAACCATTTCAGAAATCAAAGCAGAGACTGGCTCCCTTCTTTCAAAGCTGCTTTAAAAATGAAAAAATAAAAATAAAATGCTGTTACCTCTAAGCACGGTTGTGGATGACAGCTAATTGTAATCCACAGTCATGACTCGGTTCAGACCAAGATTGCAGCTTTTGATCAGCAGCAGGGTCTGGCTCGGTGCATGGATGATAGCAGCTGACAGCGCTCCAGCCCTCAGGGGATCATATCGACTGTCTGCAGTGTGTGTGTGTGTGTCTTAGCAGAGAGCCCCCTGACAGTGATTGCTCCCTCAATCTCTTGGTATTTAACTGGGGCCCCCACTTTGATTGTCAGGCTAATTTTGCTCTGCTTTGTTGCTCTGTTTAGTTCAATTTCGTGGGGAAGATCCTGGGACCGCAGGGCAACACGATCAAGCGTCTGCAGGAAGAGACCGGCGCCAAGATCTCTGTGCTGGGCAAGGGGTCCATGAGAGACAAAGCCAAGGTACGTCACACACTCGTAGCAGACGCTGCAACACATGTGGATTTCTCACGGGGAGGAGGAGAGATGTTGCTAACCTGCAGGAAGTCCAAATATAAGGCAGAGGAAAAGAGAACGCTGCACATTGGGTTTAGGACACCCTTCCACTTCGGTGTGATTATTGGGCTCTGTAAAAGCAGCAATATCACGCCCCCTCTCCCGCCCCCAAGGTGGATGAAATGTGATAACGCCCTGCATAATTCATGTAATATTTGAGTAAGGCTGCGTCCCCTCTGGCTCGCTGACACTGCTCTGATGTTGCTCGTCTCAGGAGGAGGAATTGAGGAAAGGTGGCGAGCCCAAGTACGCCCACCTGTCCATGGAGCTGCATGTCTTCATTGAGGTGTTCGCCCCCGTGCCGGACGCTTACCTGCGCATGGCTCACGCCATGGAGGAGGTCAAGAAGTTCCTGTTTCCTGTAAGTTTCTCCCTCCCAAACTACAAGCGTTCATTATCCAGTCCTGTGACCTCTGACTTTTTATTTTTGTTCTTTGTGAGATTATTACTATTATTGTTGGCATTTATTTATTATTCTTGACTTTTTCCAGCTAAACCTAAAATTTGAAATGTATTTTCATGTCTTTGTAAAGGTCTGAGGACTCCAAAGCGCTTTAAACTAATACACATGTTCCCTGTTGGTGCTGAGCTACAATGTAGCCGCATCTGCAGTCAGTGATTATAGCACAGTCATTCAGCAGGCAGGTGTCCCTCAAGTTGTGACGACCTGGAATAAAAGCTCCACTGCGATTTTGTTGAAACAGTCGTAAATATTCCTACTTGTTTTTAAAAACATTTTGATTACTAAATCCAACTATCTTATCTATTGCTTCAGTTACTTTGAACAAGTTTAGTTGTATAACACATTTCATCAACAAGGCAGTTCGAAGTGCTTTACATCATAAAAACATTATACAGTAACAAAATAACCAATAAATGTTGCATTTTGTCAAATGCTATCATCAAAATCAAGATAATGTACATATTAATAGAGCTTTAATGTATTGTGGTGTTCAGCCGTTGAGTGATTTATATACTAAGTTTTTAAAGTCTATTCTCTGAGCTACAGGGAGCCAGTGGAAGGACTTTAAGTCTATGTTGATGTTCTTTTATCTTCCTTCTCCATCTAAAGCAAAATGTTTAGATTAAACACCATGTAAATGTAGCAAGAGATTCCAGTCGTATCTTGCTGATCCTTGTTGATGCGACCAAAAATCCCAGAATCTGTCTTTGTAAGTGGAGGAAAAGTGTAGTAGCTCAGAAACATATTGGAGGTGTAGAGTTTCTTCTTCATTTGGCGGAGGAAAGCCACTCTTGCTATTTGTATGGTTTTGACATTAAAGGATTAACCTGTAGAAACACTGTATCAAATAAGCTAGCACTGGTAACCAACCTGGGCTCATCAATCAACACAACTGTTTTTTTTTTTTTTAACTTCAGCGTATAAAATTATTTTAGTAGAAAATAGACACTCAGCATGTCTGACCAGATTGACATTGAAATACGATGCATACGACCAAAGTCGTTACAGTTTTGAGGTTTTAGAAATTAAGAATCAACTTAATGCATGCAAAAATGTTGTGGTTGCAATATAACCACAAGTGATTAACCCACATTTTCCTCACTCTTTGCCACTATCTCAGTGTTCCTAAGGAGCTCCAACATCCTGGCTTCCAAGTTCTGTATAAGTTATGAGTATCAAGCCAAGTTAGTTCATCCAATTGGCTGCAGATAGAATTGCCTTGCAGAGCGTAACTTTGTTACACTTGATAAATAATGGCCGAGCTGTTAATATGCAATTTTTGTGTTTGGAGTTCAATATATTGCTCAGCACTAACACCACTTCTACTGCGCAAGGTCCCCCCGCCCCAAAATATTCCCTCCTACATTTATAGGATTCTTCAGTCATAAATTTGATTCAAGGTGGCATTAAAAAGGTCTTTAGTCTTGAATATGAGTTTCAGAAATCTGCAGCTGTCATGTTTAATCACAGGCCAGAGAAGATTTCAGAATGGCTGGAGGTTTTTATTTCTATTTTTACAGAATACTGCTTCTCCCCCACCTGCTGCCTCTCTGCACTGCCTGTTAATAGGCTGGAAGAAGAGTGTAATTCTTCATCTGATGGCAAATATTTTCCCTTGCTATTAATGTTGAAGCCATTATTTTTGTATAATCGGCAGTAGGAATAATTGCTGATTCTCTCGTAGAACTAAAAACAAATGAATTATATAAGTTTACATTTTATAATATGAAATGGTGGTATTTTTATTTAACATAATCATACAGTGAGAATCCCATATTGGTCCCTGCCTCATACCAGTATGGCTGCTCAGTACATTAGTGTTAAATGATTTCATTTGTCTAAAAGCTAAAAATGATAAGTCGCCCCCCCCCCCCCCCCCTCAACCCTCCCAAAATGTATTTTTGTTCAGATTCCACCTCATCTTTTCTGATCGCTGGAATCTGAAAGCTGTTTGCATGCAAACCTGGTTCGTACAAGGCTCCAGCGCCTTACCAGGGCGACTTGCTGCATTATAGATGGAAAGAGCTCTCGGTGGGAGCCCAGAAAAGACAGGGTGGGGAAAATGGAGTGGGTGTTTACCTTGAGCAAACACAATCCACGGCACAGTCCAGACACGTGAAGCAATCGGCTTCAAAAGGAGGCACTGGGGCTGCATTCGGCGTGTCAGCACGGTGCCCGCATGTCGGTCCATCACTGCATGTTCAACAAAGTCCCTGCCTGAAAACGTCCAACTCAGACACACACAGAGCTGACACCAGCTTTATCGGTTTCTGTCTGCTACAGTCGAGCCAGGGAGGGTCTGCATGTCGGGCTCGGCTCTGGATCGCAACAATCCAACGAGGGCGAGTCGGGACGGCGGCGTTGTACAAGGCGGCTCTTATTGTGCAGGGTGCCACAACAGACTCATTCTGAAGAGAACCAAGATGAATAAGCGAGAGAACTAGTTGCAGCGTTAGTATTGCTGTCATGTAAAGAGCTGTCCCCTGCAGCACCTGTCACAACAATTAAAGCCTGTAATCTGTCGGGCTGTCATGTGGAACAAAGCTGGAGTTTGAGAAACGGTTGTAGAAAACGTGAGGCTGTGTTGTTGGAGAAAATTAGTCCTTTACCTCCGTTATTTGTGTTCAGGTGTTCCGAGGATTTGACATCCTTCTAGCATCCGTGCAGCCTCGTATTTGACTGCTGTAAATGCCACAGCAGATCGCTGCCGCAGTGTTCCCGTCCACAGCGCTACATGTCTACAGATCCGTCTTTAACAAGGCTGCATTGGGGTTGATGAATGAACAAGAATTGATTGGGTCACATAGAGAGAGAGAGAGGGAGAGAAAAACAACCCAGCAGCTCGCATCGCTGGATTTGCGCTGCTCAGGCACGTTGCTTCACTAATTCAGCCCAACTTATTGTTTTGCAGATAAAATAAGGTAGCTGCTGATGCAGTCACACTAGACTTGTCAAGGCTGTGTAGAGAGATGAGATTTACATTTTCTGCATGATGGAATGAAGGGATGGAGTGTGGATGGAAGCTATCCAGCCCACCCCACCTCCCTGTTCTTCCTCTCCTTAACAGTCTGAGTCACTGGCACAGAGGCTTTTTTCCCCCCCACTTGCTCTAAGCTCTTGTATATCCTCTTTTTTTTTTTCTCCCCTTGTTTTGTTTTAAGTCCCCAACGTTCCAACCTGCGGTAATGATGCGCCTAACGGTTTCTTTCTGTGTTTTTTCTGCTGCATGTGTGTTACTGCAGGATATGATGGATGATATCTGCCAGGGCCAGTTCATGGAGATGAGCTACCTGAATGGGGGCCAGGAGCACGGAGGCAGAGGCAGAGGGGGCATGCCTGTCAGGGGCCGTGGTGTCCCCCCTGCTGGAGCACACAGGTAGAGGGGCAGCCCTGTTTACACACTCATTATTAGGGTCGGGGCATATGTACAGCAGCATTTTCCCTCATCTCTGTAGCTGTATATTGCGAAGTTAACATGATAAAGCTATGAACTCTGGAAATGTAATATACTCAGTATATATAGTAATATACTCCATTCACTAAGAAAAAGCCAACATAAAAGTTAAAATCCACTGAAATGCCAATGTTAGCTTTAAAGCTAATTTTACTATAGTGGTTACCAGTAGCATCTTAGCTAGTAAGAAATTTGCTCTGCGTATAGACAGCTTTATATTGGAAAGGCAACATAAAAAGTTGTTACTGTAATATAATCAGTGTGTACCGTAATACACTCCCACCACGAAAAACACATAAAAGCTTTAAATCTAATGTTAGTTTAAATACTAATTTAAACTAAAATTATATGCTTTAAGCTGCTCTGTATTGCAGGTAGCATGGTAAAAATGTTGATTATTTTGATTGCGGTATACTCTGTTGATGATGCAAAAACAAATTTGCTAAATGCTCATTTTTGTTTGTAGTGTCTAACAGTAGCAAGTTGGCTAATAATAACTTGCTCCATGTATTGTGCTCTAAACACTCTATTGCAAAGTTAAAATTATGATTGTTGCTGCAATTGCCAATATAAAACCTGAAATATGTTAAAAGCTAATGTTGGCTTGTATGCTAATTTTACCTGTGGCTAACAGTAGCAAGTTAGCTACTAGTTCCTTCTTCCACATTCAGTGCTTCCAAACACTTAATATTGCAAATTTGATGTGGTTATATTTGTGATTTTAATCTGTATCCTGCTACCCCGACATTTAAAAATCAAAACCATGTGAATAATGATGCTACTTCATATAATGTGCTTTCTCTATGAAGAAAATAAATGAAGTAGTTGGTTTAAAAGGTCCTAAATGGATAACAGAGTGACATGTTGGCTGGATTGAACCGTTGCTCTCCCCTCATGCAGCGAGCCATGCGTGTTCACTCTGCCCTCGTTTCCCTCCAGGGGCAGGGGGATGCCTCCTCACGGTGCTGCAGCCAGAGGAGGTGTGACTCGAGGAGGCCCAGCCAGGGGCGGAGCAGTAAGGGGCGCCCCCGCGGGCAGAGGAGGACCTCCCGCTGCCCCCGCCAGAGGGGCTGTGGCACCACGCGCCAGACCCCCGGCTGGCGGCCCGCCTCAGAGGATGGCACCGCCCCCTGCTCACCAGCACACGGCCGGCGCCGGCGCAGAGAACTATGACGAATATGTAAGTTGTTTCTAATCCTTCAACTCTTAATTTTTTTTCCCAGCAGCTAGCTTTAAGTTGACAGCACGCTAGTGAGCAGTTCTAGATGTGAGCATAAGGGATGGTGTCAGCTTTACTGTCAGGATGTTTTCCAGGGGACATCTTGACACTCAGGAACGGTGAACAAGCCCCCCCTTAAATATCTCTCTGTTTTTTCTGGTCTCCAGGGTTACGACGAGAGCTACACAGACACAGCCTACGAGTCTTACGACAGCTATTACAGCCAGCCGCAGGCGTAAGTGAATCAGACGCCTCTCTGGTTTTCACCTGCTTTTCACATCAACCACGTTCGCTCTGCAGTTTCTGTTCTTCGTGTGGAATTCAGGAAGATCTGATTGAGCTCAGATGTTGTCTAAGGGAGCACCGAGATCAACGCTCATTTGTAAAAGACAAATATCGTCTCCCTGGTTATTGCAGTCAGCACCTAGTGATGTTATGCAGAGATGAAACAGTCATTTCTCAACGATTTCATTTCTCCTTTTGCAATTACCAGAGAACCAGAATATTACGACTACGGACACGGAGAGACGACCGAGCCGTACGAGTCATACGGTAAGAGCCGACTTCCATGAGCTGAGATTGCTTTAGTCATTTAGTTCTAATGAACTAAATGCACCAGCTCTGACTAAAGCTGGTGCAGAGCCTTGGTATAAACCTGAATGTATTTTGTGTGGGATTTCTGTAACAGACCATAACAGTAGTGGAGGAAGAAAATCCTCAGTTTCGTTTTTAAGAAATGGAAATCTGAAATGTGGTATGCTAGAATGCAAATCCTAAATCATGTTAATGTTTGATTTCTGCCACATTCTTGTGAACACAGCAGCTTCTAACTCTAGTTTACTTTGTATCTGGATAGAACATGAGGAAATGCAGCAAAGCCTCTGGGGTATGAAAACTTTTACAAAATGCTGAATATGTGGGTGGCTTGTTGTTTGGATCATGGTGAATAATATGTGGTGTCAGGTTGAAATTTTGTCTATTTTTCTTGACTGGGTTAGTATGAAAGAAGAAACCGTCCATCAATCCATTTGTCTTTTCCTGGATTCTCTGCCCTCCTTCCAGTTAATGTTTGAATACTTAACTTTGAAAATTTGCTCATCATATCAAAAATCTTCCATAACTTCCTTCTGAACTTTACCTAAAATTCTTGTGGGACAAATTTGATTCTTCAAATCTTGACTTGGTGGTGTTTTTTTTTTTTTTTTTTTTTTTTTTTCTGTTCTGGTCCTCGTCAACTTGGCTCTACTCCACCCAGTTCAGGTGATTTTTTTTCATTACTGTTGACCACCAAGCAGCTTTGGTCAGTGAGGTTGTTGTTGTGGGCAACCACCAGAATCTGAAAAGTAGCGCAATGACAAATGAAACTGGAGATTTTTTTTTTAGTAGACTCAGCAGGACACCCAACATTCATAACACATGCATGGTTCATTCTTTTTTTTCTTTTTTTTTTTTTTTTTTTCCTTTGCTTCCCATTTCAAACTAAAACATGACAAAAACAAATTAGGTAGTTCTTTTTGGGGTTTTTTCTTATGCTAAATTAATGCACATATTACAAAAAAAGATGACCCTTTATGTATATTTAAATGGTTCAAGCAAAGACTAGCTTTAGGTTTTGTTATTGCACCTTTTGGATCTGGAAATTATAGCACAAACTGAGTGCGTTACGTCTTCACTTAGCACTTTAGAGACGGCTCAAGTCTCACCACTGATATGTGTGTCTTATTTAGAGACTTTATGTTGTTGAGTCTTTGAGATCTGATGATCTTACCATGAACAAACTCTTCTGGTGCTTGTGCCATTTCCAATATCGCTACATATTAAGACAGCTCAGTTGAATTTGGATAGCTGAACTAAGAAATGGGCATTTTTTCATTTAGGTTTTAAAAACAGAAAAGAAACTAAACAAAACTTTCATTTCCTTTTTGCGATTTAAAAAAAAAAAATTTTCCCCCAGAAATAGAAAAACCCGATCTTGAACCATGCATGTGTTATGAATGTTGGGTGTCCTGCTGAGTCTACTAAAAAAAAAAATCTCCAGATCTGCTCAGTAGTTGTTAGTTTTTTGGAAATTGTTTGGAATCACTCACTGGTTGCATCACCCACATTGACTCCACCCACTACCAACCACTGACCAATAGTCTTCTGATGTTTCGTGGTCAACTCTGCACTCTTGGATTCCTAAAAAGTAGCCGTTGCTAGTGGAAACGCCTTGTAGCTGTGCAGAGTGGAGCCATGCTGGTGTTAAAGGGCCGTTTGTGTGTTTGAACCGTTTGATGTTGACTTTATTTTCCGTCCATTTCCTGTCCAGCCCAGGACGACTGGAACGGCACCCAGCGGACGGCTCCAGGGAAAGCGCCTCCCCCCTCTAGAGGCGGCAGCACGGCTTACCGGGAGCACCCCTACCGACAGTACTGAAGTGAAACGGACCCTCTCCACCCTTAGTGTTGCCCCGATAAATCGCCCGTTACCACGGCAGCTCTCGCTTTAACAAGCCTGACAAAAGTAATTGTCCGTTTGTCTTTGGGTTGGTCTTTTTATTTTTAATTTTTTTGTTTTTTATTTTTTGTTGTATTTTTTTTGTTTTTGGTTTCCCCCTTTCACTGGACTTCTACCCGACAGAGCCAATTGGGAACTGGAAATTGGAACTGGTTTTTTTCCAGATTTGACCACAAACGCCACCCCCCTCCCCCCCCACTCTCCACCCTCTTTTTGTCATACTTCCTGTCCAGCCAACCAGAGTGGCTTTCCGATTGGTCAGAGAGGATTCGTGGGCACCTTGTCAAGCTTCCATTTTGATTATTTTCTTTTTTTTCCTTTTTCCTTTTTTTTTTTCTCCTTCCTGCTGTATATTTTTTCTCCCCCCTCTTTGGCTTTTTTGCATTGTTTCTGTTTCTCAATGTTTGGGAATAGTTAGTTCTCGTAGAATTAGTGGCTCAAGAACTAATTGTCTAAAGAATCAGTTTTAATTGTTTTAAATATAAAGCACCTGTTAAGGGTCAGTTGCAGATTCCCACTTAGGCTACATTTCAAAATTCTGTTAATATAGCTCATTATTAAATGACCTTTTAACCCTTTCTTTCTTTTAAATCCTGTAATATCTAAACCAAAACCAAAAAAAAAAAATCCTAAATTAAGTTTAAGGCTAAAGCAAAGTTAATGGAATCGGTACAATTCATTCTCTATAATGGTTTGTTTTTAAATAGTTCTAAAACAATTGTTCAATTAGCCTTAGGCAGCAATATTTGTTATTGTGCGTAGAGTTTTGAAATATAGCCCTAATAGACACTGTTGAGATGGACTGTCCTCATATCCTCATTTTTTTTTTTTTTTTTTTAAATCTAAAAGAGAAAAGTAAAATAATTGTTTTTAATGAGAATCTGGCTGGTAAATGGTCATTTAAACACAGTTCAGGTCTTCATTGTGATTTGATTCTACACAAACTGCATGCACAAAGTCCGAGGAGGAAAAAAAAAAAAAAGAAGGATTGGGACAAAAATCTCCACATGGGTCTTCTCTTCCTGTAGAGAAGGGATCCTGCAGCTCAATCCGAACTCTTGTACATATTTTAAAAATATCCTAATTGTACTTACTCTGCCACTAGTATCTGTACCCTCTCCATTAAAAAATGGATTATGCTCCATGTGTAAGCTTGGCTAAATAGGTTACTAAATCTGTCCAAAAGATGTTTTTTGCAGCAGTTTGTCAATAAAGCTTAGTTTTTTGTTTTTTATGAAACCTTAACTGGCTTTATTTGTCTCCTGTCCTGTTAAAAAAAAAAAAAAAAAAAACGGCAACAACAACATGGTTTTAAACGAGCAGTCAGATGTAGCTGGTTTTCCCCTTTTGTTTCCTTCTTCAAAAGCGCTTTTTAAATCTAAATGAATGTATTGACGTCTGGAGGCTTTAACCGTACTAAATGATGTCTTGACTGATTATCAAAAGAGCACAACTTATTCTCTCTCTCTCTTTCTATACTTTTTAAAAAGGAGCCAGAGGTAAGACCTCTAAAATAACCTGGATAGCTTCCTAATGTGTATAGAGTTCTAAAGCATTGAATGCCTGGGTATGTATAAGACTTTTTCAATCCTTATACCTGTGGTCGTAATCGTCAATGAGAATTTGCTTTCATAGCCGCTTGGAAAATTAACTGAATTCAAACCACCATTCAGGTCTAGGCCTCGTTGTCATGAACGATGCTGGCGCGATGGCTACTTTAGTAGAGAGTAATGGCAGTGCAATGGAGAGGATGCTTATAACCTAGACAACTCCACTGTAAAGGTAACCTAACCCTAAATGTTTAATTATTAATTTCTTAGTGTGTTTTATCCTTTGACATAAACCTTTTGACATAAAAAATATATATATATATTCTTACAATCATGAGTACAAAAAAAAATTCAGTTCAAAAGTAAAGAGGAGAAAAAAAGTAACTTCCAACATTATACACTTGTTTTAATGGACAAAAATAATTTGTTTTTTTTTTTTGTTTTTTTTTTTTTCTATCAAAATATGACAGGGTAGTGTTAAAATGAACAGAGCCAAATCTGTGTCCAGATCTTCTGCTGTTTACTTTTTCTTTGCTGTGTAAAGGTTGTTTACTGTAGGATTTTTTTTTCTTTTTGACAATGTTTCATCTGTAGAGTTAACTTTTAACAAAAAAAGAGAGAAAGAAAAAAAAACGAGTGAGTTGCATGATTTTATTTTTTCCTGTAGACATTGCATGATATGTTTCAAGTTTTTATTTCTTTCCCAGTGTTTTTAGACGAGGTTCTGATTAGCGCTTTGTCCTTCCTTCAGGGACGCCTACTGGTCACTGAGCGTCCAGAGAGACGGTCTGCTGGAGACCAAAGAGCCCTCAGGTTAGTCTGCTGCTGCTGCATGCTATTAAAAAAAAAAATATATATATATATATATATATATATGCATGTTTTTTGAATGCATCACTAGCATAAAGATGGAAGTAAAATACATGTTTATAAGTATAAGGACATGTAAGTCATAATGAAACAAATGTTTGTTGCATTATTATGAGACGGGGATACTATTTTTAATTACGGTGTGGATTTTCTTTTTTTGTAGTTTCTGCTCTGCATTCATTCATTCATTCAATCTTTATTAAATCAGGAATAAACAAATTGAGATGAAATGTCTGTCCTGAGACTGATGCATTAAACACTGAGCTATGAAAATGCCCACAATATCCTTAGCATCATTCAGGAAAAAAAGAATAGGTCATAGGTCACGTTCTCCCTGCTGTTAGAGTACCAAAGTGTGCGTTTTGTGTTCATCTGTCAATTTTTTTATTTTTTTTTGGTATTATTTCCCACATGGTAAGACTAACATTTCAGTCAGTTTTTAACAGTATCTGAAGTTGATGGCGACAATTAGTCGAACTTCTTCACACAGAAAGAATTTTATTATTTTTTTTTCACAATAAATGAAAAAACGATGCAGTAAAAGCATCACCCTCAGCTGAAACGTGACAAAATCAGTCATATCTACGATACGTCCTGTGGAGGAACTTCCTTTCTAGTCCGTCTTTCACTCAACTTAAAATGGCAAATTTATTTTGAAATGGCCTTGTGGATCCAAAACCCCCATTTCTGTCGGCCATCTGAAACTCTAAAGCATAATATTTGCAATTTAAGGGTTTAAATAATTCAGAACCTCCAGTGCAGTCCTTTAACATCTCCATTTCCCCTAAAGACTCGTGTAAAAGAGCGTGCTGCCGACGCCCGCGGGCTTTTCAGCCACCGTGTCGTTGCTCCACATCTCCCGTGTTCACAGCATTTCAAAGCTCGGCTGATTCTGCTGATTGCCCAGCTTTCTGGAAGTGGCCTTGCTTCTGACAGCGGCTGTGAATCGGTGTGGCTGGGCCGCTCTCCTCCCCTCAGATGGCCTGAGCGAGGCGGGGGCAGCACGTCGCCGGCGTCACCATGGCATGAGGGGAGGTGACTAATGAGAGGAGTGGGAGCTGTAGGCTCGCCGACACGAGGAAAACGGAGGAACGGGGGACTCTGAGTCCAGAAAGGGAGTGGGATTTCTCATGACGTCCAGACTGGACCTTGAACGGAGCGTAAAGATGAGACGGCAGCAGCAGCAATGTTCATTGTTTGATTTGTTGTTGAATGTTATCGTTTTCTTTAAGGATATATGGAATCGTTTTTACACCGTCTGCTTTTGGGCTTATAACTCAGGAATGTTATGATTTCTGTCAAAAGAGGCCGATATGAGAAATATGGCAGAAAAAAAATTAGAAGTTAACGGCCTTCACCAGCCTAGCATACCACCAGTCATACTCCACTGTAGCCAATGGCTCTGTCAAAACATGGAAGTGTGTGTGGTAAGGATACTTAGCATTTCAGACTTTATCAATTCCATTTCTTTCAACAAACATCTCACCAGAATATTATACTTTGCATTAAGTCCTAGAAGAAATGAATGGAGGAAGCCTAAAGCCTCACTTTTCTTCTTCTAGTTGTTCAATGTCCTACTCATCACAGCAACAAGGCTATTGATGCCTTCATCTGTCTAAACACATAAATGTGTAGTTTGTTTATAGCATGTTGAACGGTCCTCTGAAGCTAATGCTAAGTGTAGCATCAGCTGCACTTTGAAACGAAGTTAAAATGTTGACCTACAGTCTGACAATGATGTGGCTCAGAATGTGAGGATAAATAAGTTGCTGTTATTGATATTAACCGGGCTGCCATTAACTCCCTCAAACATAGAAGGTACCACTGGATCACTTCATCTGGCTTTTGTGTGTGTGTGTGTGTGTGTGTGTGTGTGTGTGTTCCTTGTATTTACTAACCCACATTCAGTCTTGGCAGGACAACGCTCACACTGAGCCCGGTATTGGTTCTGCTGGATATTTCTTCCTGTTAAAGGGGCGTTTTTCCTTTACAGTAACTGTTTTCATCCAATTGCCATAAGGACTTTGAGCTAACAGGTGGCCCAGAGTAGACACTACTTGTGACTAGTAACAGGAAGTAGTGCTTGCAGCTAGCAGAAAAATGGAGTCCTCTCCTCCATGCTGAAGGTCGGGACTTTGAAAGTTTTCAGAGTTTCGTACCCAGTCTGCTGGGTTTCATCAGATTAAAAACTTGAACAAATTTATATACTGGACTCTGCACTGCTTTATAACTAGAATCAATTGGAAAATGTAAGACTGGATCAAATTAACAGTTTAATTTATTTTTTATTTTTTTGTAAAGTGCCTTGAGCTGACGTGTTGCATCAACAATAGATGTTTTCCTGTCAGAGAGATGAAGCTCTGAATACTGTTGGAGTGACTGCTTTGAAAAACAAAGAGACTTCAAGGTTAATGTTTTAAGAAAACTGAGTTGCTAATAAATCATATCGGATGGTTTGTGGCCGTCATGCGTTCTATATGTCCACTGGCCTTGATTTACTAGACGACATCTGGCGTTTTGCACTCCGTCTCTCCGCCATTCAGAAAGCCAAGAATCACAAACACATTTACTGCAAATTGAAAAAGTAATGTAGTTTATTCAAAGTTCCCAAGACCTGCTCATCATCACAACTTGCTTAAGAAAAATGTTGCTTAGCTACTGTGGAAAAGCTGTGCAGGTTGGCAGGAAAAACGCCTCTAATTAATGCAGCTTAGTTGCTTTCAAAGTTTTTTTTTTTGTTTGTTTTTTTTTCCTCCTTCTTGGCATCTTGTGCCTCCCATCTCTAAATCGCCTGTTTTTATTTCATTTCTTTTTTCTTTTCCAGCAGAGAAAGCGGAGCTAGTCGCCGTGAAGAAGGTGGTCAGATGAAACTCAGGGGCATCCCGACGGGGAGGGAAGAGCGCAAAGATGGCCGCCGAGTGGGGGCCAAAGGCAGAAGCTGTCCATCAAACACGAAGAACCTTCTGTGAACTGTTGAGTCGTATTGGTGAATTAGTGTAATGATTTTCTTCCCTTAGAAGACTTTCGAATGCTTCCGTTCACATCTCCCCTCCTCTGGCGCCTAATGTAGCAGAAAATGAGCGCTCCTTTATATAGAACGCCGTGAAATAGTTTTTAATTTTCATTAACCCCCCACTGTATCCGACCTGAAATGCTTCCTTTTGGCTTTGACTCAGGCACATAGTTGAATACATTTAAAAAAAAAAAAAAAACATTTTTTTTATTAGGGACTCGTTTTTTAAATTTCATGCCTCGTCGTTGCAGGAAGTGATACTGGGCAGTCTGAGACGGGGAGTGCGTGAATCCGGAGGCGTCGCCACGGCAGCGCAGAAGCACGTTTCGCATCCAGGCGCTGTCCTGTTCTCGGCACGTTCACATCCAGATCGTTAGAATTCAGCGAGGCGACTGAGCCGGGAGGAAACGGGAGGACGGGGCAGGGAGACAAAGACGGTCATCACCAACATTCTCCTCTCATCCGTCCATCATGTTTCTGTTGATTCGATCTGCCGTTTTCAGCCATTATCACTGATGACATTACAGCAGCCCGTGGTGCCGAGTTACACTCAGAGGTCAAAACTCTACTTTCCTGTATTAAAAACAAATTTCCCGGCGCTGATCCGCTGGTCAGAGGCAGCATTAGCTCCTTTCGGCTTATTGGAAAAAGCCTCTGCTGAACGTTAGATATCAGGACTGGGAGAGAAGAGGGGGGAAAAAAAAAAACACTGGAGATGAAACATCAACGGAGCCATATCCAAAACACACCATTTTTCAGTCTTTATGCGCTATTACGTCTCAAGTAATGATCCCCGCGTCTCCTATAATCTAATGCCAGATAAGTGATGGTGTGGAAGCAGTCTCGTTTGGGAATCGACAAACTGTCAGGAAGCATAAGGGCGGAGAGGAAAGTAAACGTTACCGGGGGCGCCGATCGATGAAAGGTAGACTTTTGAATATGAGCCGGGCCGCGGAGCCGTCGCTTTCCCTCTCTGCCCACGTCCGACGGGTCGGCGGCGCCTCACTGAGGGTGGGATGTGTTAAAATGCAGAGCGGACAGCTGGATCGCTTCCCCCTGGCCTTGACGGATTCACACCATCAGAAGAACATCGCATGCTGATGCCTGCTAAATAAAAAATAAAAGAAGGGGGAAAAAAAAAGAAAAAGGTGACAGCGAAGCTCTCTTCCAGACGCAGCAGGACGGGTGGTAATCTGGAGGCAGGAGGGGGGCTTAATGTATGCCCGCCTCATGCCTGGTGTCCTTGATGGTCCAGAGGAACTGCAGGAAAACCTCTGAAGATTTATATGGATGGATTCTATTAATAAATACTGCCTGTGAGTGTGCACTGCTTTCACCAGGTATGGGGAGATGCTAGTCTCAAAGATACGAGGTGGAGGTCAGTGGATTTATTAATTGTGAAATCTAATAAATAAAAATGAGGTAATTTTATTTTCATGTCATAATATGCTGCCAAGATCCAAACCTGCAATTTGGGACATTTTTTTTATTTTTTCTTGCATCCAGCTGCAAATGTCTGTATTTTTATGTAATAAAGTGTAAAACTAAGAATGAAAGTTGTATGATTTTACAAATAAAACTCAAAAGTGCTTTGTGTTTGGTAATACCTCTTTATGCTGATGAACGTAAATAAAGGTGCTGTGAAGGAGCTTTCAGGAGTCAAATCATTAATCCAGTGGTTTACTTCAGTCAGGGGCTTCTTTGGATTATTTGTGACACAAACCTCTACAGGAGGATTATTTTTCAGTTCCATTTAAGAGGTTTGTTTGAGATCATCAGATAATAAATGGGAGACCAAGGAGCACAGCAGAAAAGTCGGAGAAGAAGTGAAGTTTAAAATGTCAGCACAAAGCAAAGGATTCTGGGATTGCAGCCCTTTAGAAAGTGGTAAAGGGCTGCAAGAAAGCTGAGAACATGTATAAGAAATTATTTATTGCAAGTGTAATAACTTGACCATTGCCCAGACGTGAAGTTTTACCTGTAGGTTTGAAAGATGCTGACTTTGTAATTTGATCTTTTTTAATGTGCAGTATTGTGAAAATTTTTAGCTCACAACGTAAAGGCAAATTTCCATATCTGGAGAATAAAGATGATTATTATTCATGTGGTAGAATGGCCAAGTCAAAGTCCAGTACTAATCAAAATTATGCTCAATATTCTAAAATTAATATCCCCAAATTATCCCATCCTCAGTTCTTTCACCTCAACGACCTTTTTGAGGTAAAGAAAGAGATTAAGGTATGCAGCACACAATACATGCCAATTGGAATGGTCTAGTAAAAGTCCAGGCCTAAATCTGATTAAGATGGCCTCTTCCGTCACTGTGACGTAAATGACTGATTTTAATGTATTTAAAAAGTGTCTGCCTGCAGTAAACGTTTGCTTGGTCCCCATTGTTTAGGGTGTAATAGCTAACATTTTATGCTAGCTGACTCTTACAACCTATTCCAGCTTTTTGAGCTGTTATGTGAAAGAAATTGTGAAATCAGTACTACAATATGATAAAAACATTTGGGATGAACCTCAAAACACAAACACAAAATTGCAAAGAAAATATGCACTAAATATTTAACCAACTTCAACAGCAGTAGCTTCATCCTTTGTCAGTTTTCCAACATTTACAGCCATTTAACTCCGGGGACATCCCACCCGCCAGGGAGAAGGCGTTCCACCATTTTCCGGCTCATTTATATATGCATTTATTTATACAGCTATGAAGCTGGAGGCGTGGCTAATTGTTAAAATGTCTCTGATCCAAATCAATTAGGGGTGAAAAGATTTACCACAAATATCACCTTTAAGAATTACATCCATAATGCAACAACTGTGTTTGTTCTGCACTAAAGGGAAGCGAGTTTCAAGAGAAATTAAACCGTATCTCTATAGAAATGAGGGTTTGGGGAAAGAAAAGCACCACCATTATTCTGTTTCACTGGAATAATGGTGGCTACATTGGTAGCATGTTCAGTTGTTTCCTCATCTGCTGTTGAAGTCTGCAGCTCCAGAGCTTGAAATCAGGCCTCTTTGAATTCGTATGTGGGTCTCTTGAAAGCTTCGCAAAGTAGAACACATAACTTTTAAGACTAAATGTTGGCATTTGCATTGGGATTTCGCGCCACTCCCCTCCCCCCGCTTCCTCTCACTCCACCAGACGTACACACACACACACACACACGCGCGCGCACACACCTTCTCAGTGTAGTCTGCAAAGGGCCCAGTCGTCATCCTGGATGGCAGTGCTCAGCGGGGGCTGCGGTACACAAACTAGGCCAACTATATAAAGTGGATGAGTCTTCATTTTGAAACGGTTGCCATGGAGTATGTACAAGATGCTGCAGTGCAAGACTGGACACTTTGGAGTGTGTATGTAACGTGTGCGACCATCTTGGGTTGTTTGAAGATGCAACTAAACAGTCCAAATGCATAAACGCATCAGATTCAGAGAGGGTGGGGGAGGATTTTTGATCTTAGAAAACCCACGCGGAAAATGCCACACCTGTCGTGTTTCCTAAGTAACATTTATCAAAATGTGAGATTGCTCCTAAAGAGCAACCCGGCCCGTTCTTCGGCGCAGGTTCCAGTCTGACTTTTCCTGACAGCCAGACCTTTCACTAATCCCGCTGATATTCACAAACGGGCACGTACGGGAGTCGACTCGGCGTGTCGGATTCTCCCGTCCTTCGAGTGACGGGCAGGGGATCAATGAGGACGCGCAGCCTTTCCTGAAGTCCAGCTTCTTAATGAACACGCGGCTCGGCGTCAGAGCGACGGCGCTCCGGCCGGCCCTGCCCGTCCTCCTCGTGCCTCTGCAGCGGCTCACCTGTCAAAAATATTGACGGTGCTGACTCTAATGTCAGCCGCGGCGGCGCCGAGTGTGCAGATACATGGTGGCAAAGAACCAACAGTTCAGGAAAAGAGTTCAGTGATTCTAACATTGGTCCTTACCTGAGATTTGACTGTGTTTTTTTTTTTTTTTTAATGGAACCTCCTACTACTAAATAAGGAGCCAAATTAGACCTAGTTAGTGCTTTTGGGGTTCTTGATGTTTTAATCTGAATCGAGAGATTTTGGTCACAGATTTGTTGTTTATTTTTTTAAATTTATCATAGGCTGGTAAAAACCAAATCCTTGTTCTAGTCTTTGTTTCGTACAGAGGCCGTTGGGAAACGATTGCTTCCTGGAGGCATGGACTCTGTGGAAGTTGTGAACAACTGAATCTGACTTTACCCAATCGCTAACATTCGACCGTGTTGCAAGCTTGGTAAGCTTCATTATGCAAGCTTGATGAAGCTTACCAAAAACTGTGCACTCTAGACGGTCTTGGTAGGGGACCGTCCCCCAACTGCGAAGAAAAAGTGCTGAGCCGAATGATATCTTTACGACAACTGCAATAAAAATGTCTTAAAACTTCCTCTTAGTCCGACCTTAATTGCTCAATATTTGAAAGAGCGGCCAACACCGACTGCCGTTGCTGAACTTCGACCCTACCTGGGCAGACTACAATTCTAAAACGGCACAGAAAATGAACGTTGTCGTTGTTTGCACACTTCCTCCTCCATCAGGAGTGGTTTGGCAGTGTGCCAGACATTTGAAACAAAAAAAAAAACTAATCAACAATCATTGGCATCGACTGACATGAAGTGCCTATAGTATATGTTATAGACACTATGACATATCATGCCATATGTTATAGCATGATATATTAGATATATGCTGGTCTACCCTAGTCGAAGGACGACACCAAAGAGCAGAGAGAGGAGAAATGTTGGCGCTCTCTTCCATCAAATGCAAAAGCAAAGGAGATGGATTAGCAGCTCTTGCCAACAACTTACATTGTCATCAGTGATGAAATATTCTCTCTCCTGCCAGGATATTGAGCTGTTAGCATGTCATTGTTGTCATACAGCAAGTCTTTGGTCAGAGACTGACTGCTACCCAACATCCATTCCCATGTTCATCATCATCCGACCACTCGACGACTCTTTGATAAATACTCTCCAAAAACTATAAACTTTAAAATTCCAGCGCCCTACTTCTTCCCCTCCACCCCCACAGCCCCGTCTCATCGTTCCCTCTGCTGTTCTTGTTAGCGCCGCTCAGTTCGTTCACCTCTCATTAGCTTCTCCTCTGCTGACTGGAGGCACCTGTCCTCCGGTCCCACAGCGGATATCTCACCCTCTGTTTAAATCAATTTCTATGTTAAATAGCTGCTGGGAGGGACAGGAGGAGAGGGGAAGGTGGGTGGAGGGGGTTGCTTCGGTAAGGGTGAGGCATTACACCCAACCACAACTCTTTCACACCTCTGACCCTCCAGGGTGATCCACGGTCCCTGTCGGCTTTGCTCTGGCTGCCACTGCCCCTCCGCTCCATCTCTCTCCCTCCGCTGCCCCCCCCTCTCTGCTGGTTCAGCCTTTTATCTCTCCGTGTTCTCCCCTTTGGCTTTTCTCTTTCATTTCATTCCCCTCTCTATCTTTCCTCTTTTTTTTTTATTCTGTATTTTGACTTCCATTCCCCCAGTGTGACCCAGGGCATGTTCTCATTTCAGATTAGAGCTCTAAAAAGGCTTGTGACAAGGTGGTGTGTGTGCATTTGTTTGTGTGTGTCTGGCCCTTTAGCGAGGAGCTGATGCATTGCTTCAAATGTAGTCTCTGTGTTATAAAACCTGTTCCTGCAAAACCATGAGATCTTAATGGAAGTCTGTTTTTCTTTTCTTGTAAGATGTAAGGACACAAAGTATCTGCTGTCATTAATCGTCATTTAGATGGTTGATATTATAGTGCAAAAGCAGAAAACCAGGGTGACCTAAGATAACATTAAGAATTAGGCATAAATGTAGGTGACATCTCAGTGTTGTGTTTTATAGAGAGGAGGTGAAAACCAGTGCAGTCATGGTTAAGATGTTTGCTTTCTGCATATCACACAGTGATATGCAGCTTGTTTATCAGCATTTTTTATTATTATTTTACTGAGGCTACAAGCAGCTATAGAGTGGAGTAGTTGTTGCTTTGCAGCAACAAAGTCTTGAGTTTGAATCAAGACTTTGTTGCGAGGTACTCCAGCTTCTTCCTGCAGTTCAAACACGATTGTTTATCTGCTCTGTCTAAATTGTCTGTGTGGATGGTTGTGTGTCCAGAGTCTGTTCAGCTGTTGCCATTTGAAATGTAGACACTTTTGTGATAAATGATCTTTAATAAAATAATTTGAGGGCACATAAAGTCACTCTGTAGTGGCTTTAATGGCTTACCTGGAAACCATGAAATTCAGAGGTGTTACGTGTACAACACAGTTAAACTTGAAGGTTGTAAAAGCTGTGGTGTTAATAGGCTGGTGGATGTTGGGTAATGTGTGTCTTCTGCAGTCAGATTCTGCTCATAGAGTCCAACATAAGCTATTAGCCGGTGTTACAATGACAGAGAAAAAAAAAGGCCCTTTAAACTGCTGCAGAAATCAGTAATTCTCTTCCGTTTACAGATGCTGACGGCCCGTCAAGATTTCTCTTGTAAAGAGCAGTCTAATAACTATGCTGTGCCATTGCAACTTGATGTAATTACAGCCTTGTTGCAGATTAGCACATACACAATGCAAATTACCCATTAATCGGCCAAGTATACGCGTGTGTGTCGGCGTCTTCGTGCATTGCGTGGCATTGTGGATTGTAGCTGCAACTTCAGTGCGGCGTCGGATTCCAGTCGGAGCAGCACATCTGATGAGATAAGAGATTAATGACTCTGCCTTAATCTCCATATAAAGGAAATGAGCCTGCTTGCAGATAAGACCATCACCTAAAGATTAATGAAACGGTGAGGAAGCTCTGGTGTTACCACGCTATAAAAACACACACACACACACACACACACACAACGCAGTGCGGTGACAGAATATGATGTATGATGACAAGGACTAAGAGATACCCTCACTTGATCATTTAGCATTTACATGTACAGTGTGTTTATTGGCCGTCATGCCTCATGGGGGGAATTCATTATAAACCGTTGTAGCTCAGCTAAACTCGTACCCTCACGCCATGTCTCACGCGCAACGCTGGATTCGAACGCTTAATATTCACAAGCTGAGCAGGCACAAACAGCCGCATCTTTACTTTAAACCCTGGCCTCTTTATCTGCGCGCCATCGAGCAGGAGACGCGCGAGTCGCGGGTTGTCGGCGTGGAGCCCGATCCGTGATCAGCGACGCCGTAAATGAGTGGCGGGGGAAGACAAAGGATCATGAAGCTTTACAGCGCACTGTGGTACATGCCGTTAAAATGTAATTTATTGGACGAGTTCCATAACAAACTGGGAGTATTGCAAGGCGCTGCAGAGTTCCCACAAGCTCGGTTTGTTTTATTGTTTCAGTGAATGCCAGTATCAGCGAAATGCTCCGTTAAAGCTAAATAATGTCCTGGATTTCATAGGCTTAGCATATATGGGCCTCTGATATTAATGGCAGCATTCAGCACAAAGTGGTACAAAATTCTCGGCCTTTCAAGTTAAGAAATTTGCTGGACAATAAATTCTCCCAGTAGTTTCGGCAATAAACGATAATGTTGTTTTGAGACAATTTTCAAGTGATATATTGATAATGGCATAATTCAGTTGGCGTTTTATTTAAATGGGACAGAGCATATTAATGAAAGCACAATATTGTAAATATGCTGATTGCAAATTGCATTGTAGACAAAATTTACCCTTCAAAAAGGAAAGAAATTATTCAGAGAAGACAATAACTGAATGGTAGTTCTGGGGGAGCTGCAGAGATCCAAAGCTCAGTTTTATTCTGGCCAATGTTGAAAGAGACAAATCATTCCCACTGTGACACATTGGATAGGGAAACTGGTCAAATAACAGAAGTCAATGCTATCGAAGACAACACGCTACATGCTGCGGAAAACTTGAAACCTGAAAATGGACAAAAGTTCCCCGTCCAACAGGATACAATGGAATGCTTTATAGATCAGGGCACATTGATGAATTTGGGCAAGAGTTGAAATGTGATTTTCACATATGCTTTCCATCAGATCTGTCTGGGCTTAAGCAATTTTGGAGTTGGAATAGGCAGGAATTGAAACTTCTGAGGTCTGCAGCTTTTAGGTTTAGTTTTGCTTATCCAGTGATCATCAGGAGAGAGGCAAGGTACACCCTGTACATGTTACCACTCCATAAACCACAGGATGAACAAGACTACTAAAGACAATTAAAGGAGACCGATCAACTGAACATTCTCTTTGTTTGGACTGTTGGAAAAAGAAACCCAATAATGAAACGGCGGATGAAAGACTGCATGAGACTTGAACCCAGGACCTTCTTGCGTCAAAGCAACGTTGCCAGCAATTGCATCACCATGCATCCCTCTAAGTTTCACAAAGTGTCAGTGGCTCAAAGGAAACAAAAGCGCCCCCCGCTTAACAAGCCATCAATTTTCCTTCTACTTCACAGTAAGATGTACTTTATGTCGTCCTATCGCATGTGCTCCCAGAAAGGGTAATTCCATTGTTTTCTCCAACAAAGCCTCTGCAAAGAGTATAAAGAAGCAGCTCACTGCAGGTCCTCCTGTGGCTTGACGGCAGGGGCCACGCCTGCAGAGAAGAGGAGAGGTAGCAGTGAGGGGATCGGTGAGGCATTGTTGAGGTAATGGAATGCAACCTGCTCAGTGTGCGCTAAAAATGTGACCACAGCCGTGCCAGGCAAAAAATAAATCCGTGTGATTCCTTGGAGGAAAGGCTGGAGTCAGCCACTTGTTTTGCCACTTCTATTCCTTTCATAAACCCACAACAGCCTGCTGGCTTTTGTTTTCTTCCTTCAGACCTGTCAGGCAGAATAGTCACATCTGCTCCCCTCCGCCCCTATCTCCTTCGATTCAGGGGGACACAGTTGGCAAAGCTGCCAGCTGCTGGCCAGAAATGTAAGAGTACGTACAGTTTGTGCGCAGCGGTAGTCTATTGTGTGTGTGTGCCTGCGAGTGTCGATGGACGACTGGTTAACCGGCGCTTGTCACATGGGGCGTCATTAGGCCTAGCGTGGCAGAAACCGGGATGAAGATGGAAGCTTGGGGAGAGACGGAAATTTCAGGCAATTCCGAGGAGAAGCTTGTGCTTTCAGAGTGAGGGGTTGATTATGAGAGTGGAAGTTTAGGCAGTTTAGTTTTCCTTCCCTTGCTCTGTTCTGCTCTCACACCCACACAGCCTTGCTATTGCTCTAGCAACAGATTGCGGGCTCCTAACTACGTTCCACAGCTCACATCTTTGTCGGAGCAAAATGCCAGTTTGGGCCGATTGGCTGCACCTGAAGAAGACTGGAACTTAATGTTCCCCTGCTAATTATATAGAGCAACAATAATAAGTATGGAAACAAACTGGAATAGAATGTGAAAGTGTCATCATAATCCCGCCCAACTTCAAATTCATCTGATCAGCAACAGGTTTTTTAATTGGGTGCAACGCCACGCCAAAATTTAGAATACAAAAATAACAAATAAAATGTGACATTCTAATCTGAAATGTCATATTTTAGCTGTAAGTGAAAAACAAACAGAATAAACAAAATCAACAAAGATAAATGCTATTTTTGAAGTGTTCCCAAAGTCCTGACCTCAACTACAGGTAAAAAAAAAAATAGAGCATAGGACCAGAAAAACCAGACGTTTCAAAAGAACTCTACCAGTTCTCCCAACAAAAGTCATCAAATAGCCACCAGAAATATCCTCGAAAGATGTTGGTGGCAACCAAGTTGGAGCTGAACAAAAGCTCTATTTTTAAAATCCAGACATTTTCACACTTTGCTTCTTCGTACAGTTGCATCTCTCTGTCTGAGGCAGAGGACGACCTGGACAGATCCATCACAGGACTAACAGACGGACGAGACAATGCACCTTCACTTACAGCAACCTATAATCACCGGTTTATCCAGAGTGGATGTATTTAGCGGTAGACTGAGACAGGAAATGTATGGGAAGAATATGAATATTCCAGATATTACGTCTATCACTGCTGACATTCCTGTTGCCAACCTTACTACTATTGGTGCCAAACCCAAACCATGACACGGCTGTTGTTTTTCTGTTTCCTGGTCTGTGTCTCATCATCCTATTATTTGTTTCAGGAGAAGCTGATGGACAATGCAGTGAAATGAGCAATAGAGGTCAAATTCATATACTTAAATCCCTCAAATAGATTTGTTTCTTGCATCCTTTTTTTTTTTTAAACCCTGAGTCATTAGAGATCGGTTTCTGGTGTTTTTGTGTGTGTTTTTCGGTTTTTTGCGAAATAGCACAAAATAAATAAATATATATATAAAATGGTGTGTTCTTCAGTGGTCTAAACAGTTGATGGAGAGGTGATGGTTGACAGATGTTTGATGAGAAATGTCCCAACTGTCAAGTTTGGGATGATTGAGTAAGTGCTCGGTCCATGTCAGCGTTGTCAGAACTACAGATCAATACTGAAGAATCTGTCTGAAGTCAGCTATTATTTACAACGTTACTGTCAAACAGAGCCTGGAAGAAGCTTTTATCCCGGCTGAGCATTTTTTCCTTCTCTGTCACGTCACAACTACGAACTGCAGTGTCTTCTGTTGGGCTTTCATTTGGTAGACCGACACATCTTGAAGACACCTCAAAGATTTGGGACGCAGCAAAAGTGAAAGAAGGTTCTCTGGTCAGATCAGATGAAAAGTATCACATTATGTGGTGACGCGTTTTATTTGCAAGGACGAGGAAGTCAATTTGAGATTATGGAAAGGACAGAACTACAAAGAGAGAAATCCTGAAAGAGATTGAATGTGGTGTTTCTGATGAAAAATTAAAGAAAAAGTTTTTTTCTCCTAATGCAACAAAATGTAGGAAACGTCAACGGTCTATGAATCATTTTCAAGAGACTCCAAGCCAAGGTCAAAGTGTTTCTATTACAAATGTATGCAAAACTTTGCGGAAAAGAAAAAACTCAATTTCGCAATTGCGGTGTTTCCATTAAATTAGAAACACAGTCAAGATCATACATAAATAAGTTCGTTAAAAACACGCCGATCAACGACCGGATTCGTAACATCCGGTCGTTGATCATGTGACGCAAACAAAGGATTTCCATCGCAGTTTTCAAAATACACCAGTTTTGATACATCCATTAAGCAACTCATCCTTTTATCATAAAAGGTAATGTTTTTTTTGTTTGTTTTTTCAAAATTAGTGTTCCCATTAAGCAAAGTTCTTTTTCCATAATCCAATAGGCTCAATTATGCGGAAAATTGAAAACTAGCGAATGAGCCGAAATGGTTTCCGTTTCCAAACTGAACTTCTGATTTGACAAAGCATTTGAATGACAACTAATTAGCAAAATTAAAAATTCCTTTTTCTTTTTGTACAAAACAATGTTGGAAAAATGCCTTTTGTGGAAAAAAAAAAAAAACAACTGAAGCTATTCTCTGAAAGCTGGAAACACCAGCCAGATTTAATACGGTAAGACACCTTGTATTGGATGAATTATTTCTGCTTCGCTGCACCAAAACTTTTTCAGCAGCAAACCCTTCCTGCAGTACTGGACTAGAAAAGAGAACGGGGCCATACAAGCAAAGATGAGGAGGTGGGATAAAAAAAACAACCCCTGCTCTATATGTATAAAAAAAAGCAGTGTATGTAAAAGAGAGACAGTGTGAGTTTGTCCTCTTTGTAGATTGTAAGAAAGCACACTGAGCTCCGCAAAGCTTCCCCGCTCTTCCGCCTCGTTCTCTTCCCGCCTTGGAATCGGCGGCATTCAGACTTGGGGACCGCAGCAAGCTCCGAGGCCCGTCTTTCATCCCTCGCACATAAGAAGGAACGAGGCTTTGTATTATAGTGGCACAGCTTAGAAGAATATTACTTAAGCCCACGCACGCAGACAATGCCTGACCATAAATAAATAATACCCATTTCACCAAGCAGTGCAGCGTTAAGAAGTACAAGAGGAAGACATTGAGAAGCGGGGAAGGGCGGGCGGAGAGGCAGGGAATCAGGCTTCAGAAGACAGAAGAGAGAAGACATTGAGGGAGGAAATTAAAAGCCAAGGCCAAAGACAACTTAATGGCACGCTATTTACCCCCATCTGATCTTCTTCCATTTCTCCCCAAATCTTCCTCCTCGCTTCCATCTGTATTTTCCCTCCGTTTGGCTGCGCGTTTGTCCAAACTCTCAGGAGCCTGAGCTCATTGTCCACTGCTGAAATGGAGCAAACATTCCTTTATGTTTGTCATTATAATTGGGCATTGTTTTGGGACGCTCACGCTGATTAAATGCTTAATAATTAATGTGCCTGGAAGTGTGCGCCTCTGCTCAACTTTGCATTCAGAGATTCCTGCCGGGCTGGAGGAAAGCTGGTGGAAAAATCAATTGTTTACAACTCCTGTAAAAGCCTGTGGAGGAAACGTCAACGCAGCCATCTGGAGCTGGAATACATTAGGGGCCTGTTAGGAAAACTTGAACTTGCTAAAAAGCTTTTCACCAAAACTTTCTGGATTCATTTGCTCTCTGAAGTTCTCTAAGTAGAATATATTTTTTTAATAATGATATGTAGTTAAGGAAATATGTCACTGTGTGCAAGGGAGCTAGGCATGGGGTGTTATAAAATTAGCACCCGGACGATAACCGTAGATAAAAATATTACGGTATTACGACCGCAGCTCTAAAATGTGTTAATTAGCATCAGGTTGAATTGTGGGATAGTCCTTTTAAAATCACATAAGGAGTTTTTACTGTGTTTATTGTGACAAAAATCACAAGTATGAATGCACGTTTATGAAATGCATGATCAACTAATTGATTGATTGATTAAAGAGCTATGGAGTCACTTGGTACTTTCACCTTTAACTTAACACCAACCAAATACACAGTCCAACAACTCCTAAACACTGATGCAGACAAGTTGTGACCTCGGTAACATGGTGATAATTGTTTCACCGATCCCAGATGATGAAACAAGGAAGCTCATTCAGTTCAAGACAGCATAAAGTCTACCTTGAATTTAGCTAGATGTGCGATAATCTTCGCCTCCTCTAGAAGCCACAAGTTGCACCCTGTCTCCTTACCGTGGCCAACGTGTTCCCATAAAGCGGACTTTATTCTTTTAGATGGGGGCTTCCAGGGGACAGCGATAGTAGCTGTGGAGGTGGTTGCACTTTATCTCTGACAACACAAAAAAAAAAACAAACAAAAAAAACACTTATGTTGCAGGAACAGCATGGCGGAAAATGCTAGTGGTTTCGTTCTCGGCAAAGAATTTAGAGGCACAGAAAAATCTGCCACTACAGAACCGTGACCAGGGGACCCACTGCATTTCTTTCAGCTTGTTGGGGTTGTCTGTCTTGTCTTTTTTATTTTATGTTGCTTACAGTTTGGCAAATACCTGCAGTAGTTTGTGAAGTTTGCAGCACAAAGTAACAGAAAAGCTAAGAATCACTATCTGCTGCGTGCAAACCTTGGTCAGAAGTCAATAAACCAAGGATATATAGTCAACACAACCCATTTCTTTACTTTGTAATCAATTTAAGACCAAGACTTTTAATCTTTTGTAAGATTGATAGCAAATCTATGTTACTCACCTTTAAAATGTAATTCTAATCATCTCAACGCCCCTCACATCGGTGTTTCCCGTCACTCATTTGGGTCATGACGACCACGATGTTGATGCTTGTTCAGATTCTCCTGCACTTTGATTTCTTCTCTTGTTCTTTGACCAGAATCTTAAATCTTAAGTTGATCAATAGAAACTCGTCGAACCTTGCGTGTCCTCAGTTGGCTCGGTTAAAGGTAAACAGAGGGAAAGTAACTGGAAAGTTTAAAACCCTGCTATTGAAAAGAAAAAAAAGGGCCTGCTATAACACAGTGAATTTCATGCACCACCAACAAGGCCTGCTGTTTAATCAATATGCTGTGCAGGTTGGACTTACAGCACTTAAAACTTGTATTGATCCGTGTGCCTTTTTGGCTTCCATAATTCACTATGACCCTGGACAGCCGTAGGGTCTGTGCAGTAACTAAGGTTTGGACAGCGAAGGCAAGAAAAAAAATATCTGGATTTGGTACAAATTTAACAGCTAAGAAAACAAAGTGTGGGTTTAGTGTTTGTCTATATTTTATCCCAACTCAGATGTCCTTGGTTTGAGATGCAGGGAAAGGAAACGATGCAGCATCGCATCCAACGTGACTTGGTGCCGCGTTGTCACAGTGTCTCATGACACCAGATGAAGGATTTTTTTTTTTTACGTCACATTTTGTTTGTGTTTTGTGCTGACATGCAACATGGAATATTTTACTCAAAATGCCTAAACGCCATTTCTTGATTTGACACCCTGCTAATGACTTTAAATGGCATCTGCTGAAACACAGAATTCCAACTTTAGTTTTCCATGGTAAGGAAGTCACTTTGAATTCTGTAGCTATACCATTTCCACTACTTTTTTCTTAATTTTAGATTTTACATGAGGTAATTTACTGTGACTTTCTGGCTTTCTTTCTCTGGATGCAGCTAAGAGTTTTCTGGGCTGGCATTTATTATCTAGTTTTATCGTCAGATTCCTGGCAGGTTTTTCTGACTGGCTACCTCTCAGCGATTAATTGAAGTTTGCCAGCACTAAATGCTCTTAGACAGCCCACACCACCATGTTCTCAACTGTACGTTTTGCATGATATTCATCATATTTTCCAAATATTACATGTGTGCTGACATTCAAAGACTTCAGCTTTGAACTTATCTGACTACACCATATCTGTCCAAATCGTCTGCAGCAAGTTTTAAGCAGGTTTCAACTTGATTTTTCTTCAGCAGTGAAGTCTTGTGTAGCAACTTGTTATATAGGCCGTTGCCATTCAGTGCATTACTTGATGTTTTCATGGAAAATGCTGTACCTGTTATGCCCATGTCTCTCTGAAGCTCTCTGTGAGCTCTCCTTGGTTTGACAACTCCTTCGTTATCTTTTTGATTCCTCTGCCAGAAATTTTACAAGGGGCCGATGAGTGAGGCTGGTTTACGGTAAAACTATTTTTATTTAAAAAGTTTGCTTTTCAAAGGTGTACAGCCAGCCTATAGTGATACATACAAAGCAGTAGAAATGCTTTCTGAACACTAACAGATTTCAGCCGCCAGTTTATTGGCTCTCCATGTATTTTTAATGTGTTCAATACTTGTTCCCTAAATTTATAACTTAGCATTCAGATCTAATCATTATTATGGATCCTTTACACGTGTGGATGACTTGTGGTGTGAATTTCCTTTTCCATTTGAAATTGAATATTGAACTTAGGAGAATGTTGACCTGTTCAATACTTTTATGAACCGAGTGCTGTCTTATGTTTTTCTTAGTCTTGATGGTGCATTTTGCTCATTAATGTTCTCAAAAAAAAAAAAAAAAAAAAAAAAAACATTTTGAGGATCTATTTCCACGTCTTCTGTATTGGCTGCACAAAATTTTATTTTAGGGGATCCGATTAGAGGGGTTGCATAGAAATGCACGCCCCAACTTCCAGATTTTTGTTTGCGAAAAATTTTGAAAGCCGTTTTCGAGTGTCCAGACACAAGAACTCCCAACGGTTATCTTGAAGTGACCCTGGTGTTGCAATGTGATGTGTGAGAAACATAATCAGGAATAAATGGGAGTTTGAACATGGCTGCTGGCCTCAAACGCCAGCTACCGGATATCTGACTGACAAAAGAGTCGGTGCCGTCAACGAAAAATAGGAAAAGGAAAAAAAAATAGTTTTAAACAGTCACTGGAACTAGTTTGGTGGGAGATAAAACAAACAAACCCCTGATTAAGAGTGTTTGAAACCCCTTTCTTTGCAACTCACAGTTATCATACGACCGCCATCCCTCCGCCGGTGACGTGTCGTCCAATTACCTGGGCCCACACCGCGCCGCGCGCGAATTCATCCGCTCTACAAAAGGTCATTAACGAAGAGTCGTCATTACCGAACTCATCTCGCGCTGAGCAGCGAACCGGAAGGCTCGGTTTGATGTGTGCTGACAGGCGGCGTATGAAACGAGCTGTTTGTTTTCGTTCTCATTTTTGTCGACAGCTCGGTACGAGGCCGCCGCTCCCCGGCAGGGAGCGTTTAATTCAGCTGCTGCCGTCGCGGTGGTCAGCAGCACAGGGCGCAGTCTTTCAGCCCCATTACACACACTGATGGCGCCGCGTGCGATGCGTCCTCCCCACGCAAACCTTTCTCTCCGCTCCACATGCCGTCTGGAACACAGAGTCACCCCTCCCTCATTTACCTGCGCTCTTCTACCTCTCTGTCAGAGAGAAGAAGAAGAAGAAATAAAACACCCACTTACTGTAGTTCTGCTGGAGTGCTGAGTGGGAGAGTCCAAACAAACTCCGCTCCAACTTGTCTCAATTCCTCCCGAAAGCCTTTGCCCTTCGCCCACAGACGTCCGACGTCAACGTCAGATATTAAGAGTGGCGGCAAAGCGCCGGTGGTGAAACAATAAGCGCTGGGTCTCAAAGGGCATCCGCACGCGCATCCCGGCTCGTCCGTGGCCTCCTGAACTCTGACCCCCTGGGCTTAAAACTTCAAAGGCGAGACCGGATCCAGATTCGGGAGGTTTCCAGGGCAACTCGCGGTGAGCGTTTCCGGTTACCGACAGGTTTACGAAAATAAACTAATGTTTGAGTCATACGTGGACGATAATTACCCGCTTGTGAAAGCAACTATATACATATGTAGCCTATATTTTTTAAAACTGTACACTGATATTTGGTTTTTCCGTCCCTCCTGTGACTTGGGTTCCTTGCTGTTAATGTCATTATTTTGGGTATCGTTTCTAATGTTGCTTTTTGATACTGATGTTTGTGGGTATGCGCTGTATAAATGTGCTGTTTATATAGCACATTTTCAGCAACAAGGCAGTTCAAAGTGCTTTACATAGATCAGAAGGACATGCAAACAAAACAACAAACCAAAAGAAAGACAAAAAGATAAGGAATTTTACATTGCGGCCATTTGTTTAGTCAATGCTGCTCTTGATGCTCTCTCTGTATTTTTCTTTTTCATCCATAGTTGGTTTTGTTTCCATCTTGATTGAATCCAACAACATGTAATTCACCATATTTTTAATTCCTGACGACTGAAGGTCCTCCGCAGTGCCTTCGATGTTCCTAGAACCGTTTCCCACTGGAGAGAAATCCGAGATTGTGCCTGGAATCTCCCGAAGTCAATATTTCAGTGCTTCCACAATCTCGAGTTCGCTCGTGTGGTGAAGGAGATCGCAGGCTTCACTGAGACTTTTCAGTTTCAAAACACCAAGATCTCCTCATTGAGGTCTTGGTGTTTTTCAGCCTTCAAGTCTTACTTTGTCTCGGGATTGGAATCACTGTCACTGCTGTATGATGGTGTAGGGCGAGGCTAATAATGTTCCTTTTGAATTGCACATACACAATAACCACCCGCTTATCAAAGCAACATTGCTCGTCATTTATAATTTCCACCAGTGTTTTAATTTTGGAATTATCCTTATTTAATTATAGGAGGAAAGTCATTGTATTATGAGAATAAAGTACATTAGCAGAATGGGAACAAAAAATTACAATTACGAGAAAAAAGTCGTTTTAATGAGACAAAATGCTTCAAAGCTGAATTCATAAGGTGCCCAACATTACTCATTTTATTTTTAATTATTTTTTGTGTTATATTCCCATAAAGTTAATACTCCATTCACCAAATACAATGATTTTATTCTGTTAACATATTGTCTTCATTACCATATTACTATGTCTTTATTCTTGTAATATTCCAACTTTTTTTTTTTTGTCATACAACTTGATTCTTGTAATGGAAAGACTTTTTTTCTTGTAACATGGCTTTATTCTTGGATTATCACAGCTATTATCGTGTCACTTTGACTTTGTTGTCTTATGACTTCATTCTCAGATTATTGTGACTTGTCATGTTATTATGACGTTATTCTCATGTGACTTTTTCTCTTGTACTTTACTCTTGTAATTAAGACAATACAAATTATTCTTATCCTTGATCTAATACTCCATCATACTATTTTTCTTTTATCTGTCATCAAATTGTATTTGGTTGGTACATCTGGATTAGATCTGGAAGTCATTCAGTATTTTTCCTCCAACATTCTCATCGTCTCCTTGAGGTTTCTCTTTTTTGATGGTAGGGCCACCGACACAAACCCGGTTTGGTACAGTATTCCACCAGCTGATTGGACGTGGCATTTTGTGTACCATTTTGTCTCAAAATGGGCCAAATGTTTTGTCACTTTTAAACAAAATATTGATTTTCAAAGTACCAGAGCTGCTTCTGGTGCTTGGACAATTATCAACATTGGTAAATTTCATTCCTGCCACGGTGAGAGAATTACTACTGTTTGGTCCAAACCTTAGTTAAAGACAACGATGAATAACTAAATGGTATTGCACTTGATTTGAGTTTATGGCTGATCGGTTGCAATAGTGAGGTACTAACATCAACACAACTTAACGTACTCTCGCCCTCCCAGGCAACCAGGAGAGTCCTATAAGATGTATTGTCCTGATTCGGAAACAACAGATATTTCATTTATTTCAACAGTTTTGGACCGTTGGTCTGAGAGTTGACTTTTGTCCATGACAAAGCCTGGCTTTAGCTGTTCCCAGACCGTTCAGTTGTATCACTAGTAATTACGTCAAAGCAGAGCCGTTGCAGAGATTCGTGCCCGCCAGCTGCGAGTCAGCAGGTCAACTTCACACAGACTGATGCAACCCTCTGCAGCCAAGTCTCCCTTTTAAGGTGATGCTTGTTACAAGTCAGTCAGCTATTATGTTGCAAGAGATGGAGCGTGACAAATTCTTCATGTTGAGACAGGGCCGCTGGTTGAAAAGGTGCTTCGGTCAGCTGGGTGGGAATCATTGTAGCTCACAAAAAGTCTTCTCACTTCTTGGATCTTTGAAGAGACAAGAGAAAGTATTACACCGTCTACACACAACCCCTTTCATATTGAGTAAGATGGATCGTCAGCCCTCTTCCCTATGCAGTGAATGTGGAAGGGAAATTAGAACCTATTCTCACCACTATTTTTGACAATGCAAACGGATCAAAAAATTTTGGGATGCGATTTCTAAAGAGTTGGCCGTTGAGTTTTGTATCGAGATCAGCGGTGGCTCAGGACTCCTTCCCCCTTGGTCTTCCATCACTCTAACTCAAACACACTTCAGACTTTGTGACAAATTGTTGTTGCTGGCTCGTAAATGCATTTTGATGAAAACAAACCACTATATAATGGTTATTTAGGGTTGTCCTCCATGTACGTTCTTCGGGATAATGAGCAATATTTCATAATGTAGTCAGCTATTTACCTAGAGAACTGACTCAACTTGTGATGAGTTGACAGAGCCTTAACAAAGAGATCAATCTCACGAGGTCCTGTACAGTGCAGTACATCTTGCTTCATCCTCCCAAAAGATGTTTGCGATAACGTAGATTTCCTGGAACTCAGCAGGCGACTCGGCCTGAAATCAGGCACGTCTGTTTTCGTCATTTCGGGGGGAATCTGCACCGAGGCAACAATTATGAAGAGCTGCTGTTCCACGTCGAGCTCCATCTGGCCCAGTGAAGGCAGATGAAATCCTGTCAGGGCTCTTTCGTTTGTTTTCAGCTGAACACCTCGTTATAATCCAAATCCAAACGGAAACTCCCACGGAATTCGTCTCTGGGGAACGTCTTCAAGTTCAGCAAAGTTTTTATTTATTTATTTTTTTCATTCTCGCAAAAAAATTTGTCGCCATGTGAAGTCGAGAAGACGTCGCTTCAACTTTCAGATTCCAACGCTCAGAGCCGTCATGCGGCAAACACCACAAAGCGTGTAATTTTAATGACTGTCAGGCGTTTTAGCTACACATGCGCACAGCCGCCGCACACGCGTGGGAGTCGGGAGTTTGTCTGCGCTCCGGGGACAAGGTGCTGTAATGGAGTATTGATGTCGCAGAGGGGTTGGTGAGAAGAGGGCGATAATTAGATTCTCCTCTCACTCTCTGTGCACTGCTCAGATACAGAGCGTTTCTAATGAGAGGGGAGCTCTTGCCAATAATTACCTCTGTATTTCTAAAAAATCCTTCTCAGCACGGCGGCCAGCCAACGTCTTGACCTCCAAGAACCCGTCATTAGCCAGCCTCATAATTAGGTGTCATTAGATGATCAAGCGTGTCGAAGAGGCGCGGTTTTTAATCGGTGGCCTAATAAACGAAGAGAACAATCATCCCCGTTCCGTCTTCCATGGAACCGCTGGTGTGTTCGAGAGCGAAAACAGCAGCCCAGCCGACTGGTGAGGCTGTTCTTCGACGCGACGTTTCCTCGGGTCAGGTACAGTTCCTTCCCTCCTTCGGCTCCCGCTGGTCGCTAATAAAATACTCCGTACTGGGTGGGAAGTTTGCGGGCCTGATGGGCTGCCAGTTATAAGGCAGTAGAGAAGACACACACACACACACACATCTGGTAAACACTCATTGCACAAGCAGAAAAGAAATGCCCTTTTATCTGTGCGGTAGCCATTCATGTTAGATTTTATGATTAACAAGTATTAGTCAATTTAGTTTCTTTCTTTAAAGAGGCAGTATTATGTGTTTTCCAGCCACACAATGCCATTTTATCGCACAATTAAAAACCTGATGCCTAAAAATGATTTAAAAGAATTTTTTTATTTTATTTTAGTTTTTTTTTTTTTTTTTTTATTTAACACCCTCAAATTGGACCTCGATTTCTTTAAGAAACTCCCAACTCCACCTTCAGAAAGTCATCACAACATGACTCCTCTATTAAGCCTTTAGCAACGTTTTCAATAGGCGTTGCTCTTAGAAGTTGCTCGTACAATGAGCACAGTTCCTGCAGGTGTTTGCTAATTGCGGCTGGCTAGTCTGAAGGAGCTCTAAGGAGGAGCTGCGAGGTCCAACCAGCCGTTTGACAGCTTAGCGGTTGCTACGGGACATTAATGGATTTCTCAAACATGCACAAAAGAATCAAAGCAACACTACAGATATGTTTTCGATGAGAGAATAATGTCATGATGTGATGTAAAGCTCAAGAAGTTTGATGTGACAATGGGTTTGATATGAACAATAATCCATGCCAAAGAGGATGACTTTGAGATTGAAATATCCCAAGTTGTGGATTATCAAGAAATAAAACCAAATTGGTGTTCATCAATACATGCCTAATAAGTCTCAGATATTAGATAATCATAGATTAAATTCACCACTGATATTCTCAAACAGCATAGTTCTGCACATATATAGCACTTCAAAATGTTAAAGTTTATCAACTAAATGTTTCAGGCTTCCAGTTAAAAATGTCTTAATCCACAAACTCACTCACACAAATTCCTAAGTGAAAAATGAAAAAGTAATGGAAAGTAGCAAACTGCCAAAAAGGTAAAATGGGTAACAGTCAATAAATAAGAAATGATGTGAAAGTTGAGAAACCAGCAGGTTTATTTTGAGGTATTTGGAAAATTTTAGCAATCAAATGAAATTCAAGTTTTATTTACTTCTACAATTGATTCACCCCAAACATTTTTCCTCCATTAACTCTCTTGATGTAGCGTAGGCAGCAACGGACCCTGTGGTTTTCCATTTCCTGTCAGCTCCATATTCATCACCCTTTGTCCTAAATATCCACTGTCTCTGGTAGCGCATGTCCAAACCATCCCAGCCTCGTCTTTTTAACTCCGTGTCAACCTGAGCTGCCAGTCAGTGAACTTATTTCTGTCCATTTCGGTCTGTTCTGTGAAAATCTTCCCAATCTTTGGCTCTGACACCGTCAGCTGTACCTCCAGTCAGAGCCTCTTTCTTCGCACCGGCACATCTCGTTAGCATCTTGTCAAATTTTCGCTTCTGCTGCCATGAATCAACCCTGACACTCGTGTCTACGCACTGACTTAACAGTTGACTCATCCGCTCGTCCGATCGACCCGGCTTTTAAGCGAAGTCCACGAATTTTTAAGCAGGGTGGAAGTCAGAGCTCTGGAAGGTCATTCAGAAAGCTCAATAATAGTCCGTTTTTATTATTCCACCGGCTTGTGATGTGAGTCTGGGATCTCTTTTTTTCCTGCTGACGACCTTCCAAGTGAAAGAAAATTGGTTAGGATCCCCAGGTATCCCCGAGGATCCTGACCAATTCAGGATCCAGTTCCCTTGAACTGGGAACTGCTGAAACACCAGAATTCCTGTTGAGAGAGTAGTTGTCATCCTCATTGTGCCCACCGCACACAAGACAAGTTTTATGGTCAATGAAAAATAGGATTGAGTTATTCCTTCACAAATCTTCAAACCTCAGCAGCAAAATCATCTTCATGCATGACAATGAATGCTGCTACGAATACCACTGTGTCATTGATGCTATGGGCATGACAGGGAAGAAACTCATGGTGTGGTCACCATCCTCGTCTGTCCTCAACTCTATTGAGAACCTTTGGAGTTTCCTCAAGCAGAAGGTATATGTATTTACATATATACATTTTTCCGTTCTACTGTAGTTAGGATCAGTGACGGCCCTGAGCGCGAGACAGTGGAGGAACTGCTGAAAGTTTACTTGGTTGTGAAAAAAAAGCTCTTCCTGACTGTCTTGGGACCACGGGAAATGTATGAGGAGGAACTAAGAGCCACAGCAGGGGAGGAACATCAAGCCTTGTTTTTGCTCAGTTTTGCTGTATACAGTTAGTATCATATTTCAGGAAATGCAAAGGTAACACATTAACTTTTCTTGTAAGCAAAATTGTTTGGTTGATATTAAATGTTGCTCTGCCAAGAAAAAAGATGTGCACTGCAGGGATTGGCAAATGCTCTGAATGTACTTTTTTTTTCCTAATAAAATATTTACAAAGCTTTTTTTTTAGGTTTTCTGTTCGCCATTGCTTATATCAGTAAGTTTATTACCATACTTCAAGTGCATCACTTTAAAGTGAATGTCACTTCAACGTGAAGAGATATTGCTCTTTCAAAAACCTGCAGTTGAGGTTAAAAGATCAAGGCTGGGAATTGTTCCCCTCTTTCTTCTTGAATGCTAGTCAGTCTTCACAAAAACAAGTCTATATTTAGACTTCTAGCAAACATCTTAGATATGAAAAAGAAAACATTCACTTTTGAATCGGATACCTATCAAATACAGTCTGGATGCCTGTGAGCCATTCAGCCATTGTTCAGACTTACACTCAACAAGAGAAAATGCTCGCTGTGTGGAAGCGATTGGGAACGGCATCAACTCGGCCTCAGATTGGAAGGGCTCTTGAAATCCCCGATTGGGGTCAGGTAGAGGTCACCTGGTTTCGGTGGAGTTAATTGCAATAGCCTCCTAGCTTAAAGCAGGTTTCAGATTAGCTAAAGAACACCGCATAGCATGGCCCTACAGCTTGAATACAAACTTTACATCATCAATTGCAAGTGAGTTTTAATTTGGCAGTTGCTAGGAGCCTGACTGCTCTGTGTCAAGTGTCAAGTTTGGTGCAGAGATGATTATGGTGTTTGTTTAGGAGTTCGGCTCAGGCCCTCGGTGATAGGACTATAATAAAAGGACTTTTCTAGTCTTACCAACCACTCAAGGTCACAGCCACCCATTCAGACTCACAAATACACTGATAAATGGACAACTTTGGATTGAGTGCTTTGATCAGAAGAACGTTAACATGTGACAGAGAATTGAACCTATAACCTTCCAATTGCAAAACAACTGATCCACAGTCATTCGAAAAAGTATTTTTAGTAGAATACCTGCGGAATGATGTAGGTTACGTTCACACCAGCTCTGATTATTCCGTTCTAATCAAACTCTGGTTTGTTTGTCTAGAAGGTCGTTTGCATCAAATTCTGATGCGGACCAAAAAACAGTGAACTCTGGTCCGCCTTAAAAGCTCGGACTCGGGTTGGTTGAAGGTAACTCTGGCGCGGTTCAACTGCATATGCAGACCAGAGACTGGTCCAAAAGCAGGAAGTGGACTATAGCACATGGCATTCTGGGTAAATACAACCAAAACAAACCTGCTGGTCGAGCACTATTGGGAGAAATGGTTTGGGACCTTTTGTCTAAGATGATAGCGACAACCGTTAAAATCTGATGTCACTACGTTTTTGTTTACGTTTTGTAAAAAGGGCAGCTGAGTTTGGTGTGTTGGGGTTTTGGTGTCTTGAGGTTTTGGCGTCGTTCTCCTCAGTGGTTCTCGGTGTGACCACGTGCGAGGGAGTTAACGGGTTTTTCTGAGGGTTTGGTTTGTTTCACACAGTGGAGTGTGAAAGTGAGCTGCACCAACTAGAAATGTAACAAATTTTGTCATTTTTGGTCCCCCAGTCAAACTTAGTCTACCGGACCATCAGATGTAAAAACACTCTTAGTGTCAACCTTGAGAAAATCCAACTTGCCCAACAACCGTGTCTGACCTCTCAAGTGCACACCTGGAAGAAAGACATAAAACACTCATGTACACACACCTAAACCTTGTGGAAAGTCTGTCCAGAAAAGCTGAAGCTCGTAAGCTGTAAACTTCAGGCCAATGTCTTGATAAACCTAATAGATTAAGAATGGAACGTGAATATCTCTGGTAATGTAGTTTTTATTTTTGAGTGTAAAACCTGAAAAAGAAAAGTTTAAATAACTAAGTGACAGTCTCAAACATAGGAAGGATGTGTAGTGAGTATAAAACATGGCTATCAGAATACAGTCTTGAGAGACAGCGTCTGGATAACCACACACCCTTCCCATCTCCATCAGTAAATCCCATGGCTTACCAACAGATTAATGGGACAATTAAGCATGTTCTGATGCACTTTCTGTCCTTCCTGTTAGCCGTTTTCCACAAATTTGGCTTCTCTTGCCAAACATATTACTGCTTTGTCCAAAAAAAAAAAAAACCAAGCCATCCATCAGCAAAATATTCACACTGAGGGACAAAGTCAGCCATTACTGACCAAACTAATGATCAAATCCAGCTATATAACCATTTATATAGAAATATAACCACTTTTAAGGATGGCGTCACAAAGAGACATATACACATATACCCCCTCAAACCACCAAGATGACTTATTTTCTTCATTACCCTCCTTGGTGACCTCATTCACACAACTTCAAGATGATTTTGATCTCTACCAGGATGCACTGAACCAGTAAAACCTCTCTTCGCATTCCAGTCCCATGGCACACGCACACACTCGTGTGCCCATGCACACAGTCGCACACACCCATCAGATCGCCCCTTTATGCTGTTTTCCAGATAGCTTGTGGAGATCAGCAGCATGGATTGGTTCAGCCTGGGGTCACGGAGTAGCATATTGATGGTGGCTTCAACTCGTGGCGCATATATTGGAAACAAGTTTCTGCAAATACAACGTCAGGTGTATTTTGTCAGGCTGGCTGACGGTTTGACCCGCAGAAGAGCCTCGCCTCGAAGCAGAAAATATGACGCTTTCGAGTTTAAGGGGAGGAAAAATATCTGGGATGTGACAAAAATGTGATGTTTTTAAAATCGGCTCGCCCTTCCCCCCCCCCCCCCCCTACATAATGCCTGTTTCCTGCCAGCAGAGAGGAGCGAATAAGAAAGGAGCCGAAACATTCCGAGTGTCATTTCTGCCATCCCGGTGGACTGATGGCAGTGGGAGAGTAATAAAACACCTTTACACTTCATTGCCTCATAAATCCTAATATATTTCACAAATTAACTGCCGCATCCGCCTGCTCCCTTACTTAGTTCCCTGTGTTCATTTGCCTTCGTGACGGCAGACAGATTCGTTTACCAGTGCCCTCAGGCGAATGCTGCACCGCCACTGGGACCCCACTGAGTCGCTGTCAAAGGATTAGAATTTCGCGTTCCTCCATATCCATTCCCTCCTATTGGATGTTTTTTTTTTTTCTTTTTTTTTCTTTTTTCTTTTTAGCTGCTTTGCAAAGGGTCGGGTGCCCGCGCTTACGTGTGTGGGGCCACAGAGCACTTTTTGATGTGGGTGGAAGATGGCGTGCCTCAAGGACTTGTTGCTGTTCTGTTTGATCACTGCGAGCATGAGAGACGACTTCTTTTGTACCGTGAACTCGAATGATCATTGATTTTGCACGAGCCGGGTGTTAATTCCAATAACCTTGAGGGGGAATTTAAAAATTTGGAGGATTATAGTTCGCAAGAAAGTTGGTGGGTATCGCATATCACATGATGTTTCCGCGCGATTTGACTCAGGATTCAATTTGTTTTGCCTGATTTAGCTTGGAGGATGACCCACAGGGAGGATGATGAGTAACTAGGGAGGATAATTAATTTCCCAGGGTATCGAAATTAGTTTGCTCCTCGCATGCGAGTTAAATGGGACACTTGTTTGATGCGAGTGCACGAGGATTTTCTAAATACTCCCTGGGGTTCCGTGGCTGAGATACATCTGTGTTACGGGCTTGCTTGGTGAGTCATCGCGATGAGTGATGAGGACTTGGCAACACTGGCACAAGCATATCACGGTAGATTTGCCGTGGAAATGTGCCGTGGCAAACACTCAAAGCAATATCAAGGTCTTTTGCTGAGATGTGGAGGAGGAATGGGACAGGAGGCTGTTTTCAGAGAGAAAAGGTGCGCGTTCGATCAACTCTTGTGGAAGTGGTTGCACAAGAAAACATCCACTGGAATCCATTGGGTTTTACCATCCATTCCACCATCCATCAATCCATGAGTGAATGAATGATGAGGTTAGGGGGGTAAGAGGTCCACAAACAATTTCCTAGACAGCACTAATGACACTTTCCAAGACATAAACAATTCTACTCCGTAGTTTGTCCTGCTGTTTTGGGATCTGCCCCAGAATTTTCTCCCAGTGGCACGTGCCAAGAATAGCCTCCAGTGGGAGTCGCCCGGTTAGTATTTTCACAAGGAAGCGTTCACTGGAATCCAGTGGGTTTGACTTTCTGTTCATTCAGCAATTTCCTCATATCCAAGATCTGGTTCTGAGGCTCGGAAATCCAGGAACGATATCCTAGTCGTCCCCAGTGAGACTTTCCTAGGTATTACCAGACCTGAAAGATTATATTCCATTTTTGCCCCAAGTCCACCAGAATAAAACTCGTAGAGCCGCTAATGTTACACAACCTTCTGAAAAACGTTAGGGTATACAGTTTGATAAATATCAACTACAGAAAATTTGTTGTCATTTCCTTTTAAAGAACCTAATTTGTATTGTAGTTTCTAGGTTTTCTTAAAAGAAAACGTAAAACCTTTGCTAAAGAGGATGGACGCATTTTCTTCTATTGAATATTTGTGGGAAATGATTATTAAAAGCACAGTTTCCAATATAATAAAAAAATATCCAGTCCAGTGTCATTCGGTTGTGGAAATTCAGTGCAATTATGAACATTACTCTTCTGAACTGGTGCAACTGAAAAGGAGGAACTGGGCCTAAAAGTCAGATCAATCAGTTTTAATGAGCTCTACCTTTTTATGATGAGAAGAGTGGTCATGAAACGGTGTTGCTACAGGACATTTATCCAGCTGCGAGTGAAAGTGTATGTATATGTGTGTGCTTGTATGTGAAGTTTGACCTTGTGTGAATTAGAGAAAAATCATAATACAGTAGCCTTCAGGGGATTTGGAGGGGTTAGCACCCGCAAATGTCCTCGACTTGAGATCCCTTCTAAAAACGCCCTATTTTAATAGTTCAAAAACCAAATATATCTTAATATGCATTAAGCCAAACACACTTTCCTACTACTGAGTTAATATCTATAGTCTTCCTTGAATTTGCTCTTGGTCATACAGTCAGTCAGTACCAAGGATAAAGAATGGCACTCCTGGACTGACTGGTGTGTAAACACCAGTCAATAGCACAACAAGTAGCATAGGGCCAAGGAATTTACCTTCCAAACAATATTTTTTCCCTAGATATTTTAGCAAAAAAAAAAAAAAAAAAAAAAAAATTAATCAAAAATCCACAAACAGGTGAATTCTGTGCAAGAAATGTGGAAGTATCTTTCAGAGAAAAACGTTCTTTTCTTCATTCATTGAAGTTGTATGTTGCAGAATCATTCCGGCCTAGAAATAATGAGCGAAATGAGTCTTTAAATGTGACAAATTATGATATTCCTCCCAGTGATGGGGGTATGTAGACACGAAACACGAAAATGTTTCAGGAAAACAACATCCTACCTTCGTTCGGAATAATTGTGGATTTCTTAGTTAGTTTGCTTGTGGGATAAAACATAAAAATTTAAACTGAGACTGATTTTAAAATGATTCAAACTGAAGTTAAAATCAGAGCGCTCCAGTTTGAGATTCCCGTCTCTTTATGACAGCACAGCTTCGCTTTTTTTTTTAAAGACCAAGAGCCCGCTTGTTTACACTCACACTGCGTCTGTCTGCCGTTCTGCACTTTCTGTATTACCGTCTGTCTGATCGCGTTTGGTTAACAACAGGGCACCACAGAGGACGTAAAGCGCACTCGAGCATAATCTGGTCCTAATCCGTGCCAGAGGCAGCCAGCAGCTGGAAATTAAAGTGGGTTTCATTTTTTATTTATTTTTTTTATTCTTTATTTTCCACTACCTACCGTCTCAGCAGCAGAAAACATGCGGCATTTAATCAGAATCCCACCCATGTGCCTGTGAAGAAAAATCTAATAATGGGTGTATATATGAGCTCAGTAAAGTTTCGCCCTGTTTGCATGTAGTGACTTTGCTAAACTGCCAGTCAAACCAAATTTCATGTACAACTTCACATCCACCTGCTGCGAGGCACAGCTCGGCATCACGCGGCTCGAATGAAGGCCTCCCCACGATATCGGTTGCGTGTGTGTGTTCTCTGTTTTAGTGCATCTCTTTTTGCCAATTTGCATGACAAGCGAGATAAAAACCAAAAAGAATACCGCCGCGGATAATTAATAAATCAGATCGAAATGATGGAACGCTGGGAAGGCGCAGTTTCATTAATCGTCATGCCCGTCCCGTTCCGGTATCTTTCATCTCTGCATTGCTGTTTGAGGCTCCTAATTAAATTGTACTCTGTGTCGATCGCGCTCATTACTCAGGCAAAACCAATCAGCGGACGGCAGCTGGGTCTGGCGATGTAGATAAACACGGGAGTAAATGCTGGTTGAAGAGAACAGAGGGATCACCGGTTGCCTGGATTGGCGGAGACGTCGTCACCGCTTTTCCTCCGGGGTACTGGAATCCGATGTATTTCCTGGGGATGAAGCAGAGCTTTCAGACTCATCGGCTCCTGGTGGTTTAGCAGGGCCTTGTGTGGAGAATAGAAAAGCTAAGACGGAACAAGAAGTCAGACGAGTCTTGCTTTCACGCTTCAGCCTCGACAGCATCGGCAGTTTAAGATGACTGAATGTCAATGTTGAGTCACTGAGTCATTTATGACTCAATGTAGTCAAACTTTGAGGGCTTCTTTGTCTTCTGTCGGTATCTTGCTGAGCACCTTTGTGTTCAGACTGTACACCTTTGCTGCGTCAAAAAGTTGCCCAATTCCTCAAGTTGGACTCTTTTGAACTTTGAAGTCAAACACTTGATATTGAGCGTCAAAGTTGTCAAAAATGTGTACAGATGCACAACGGAAGAGCTTCTTTGTACAATTACAGATAAAACGGAGGGAGGAGGGAAACCTTTCCTTTGCCAGCATATGCTAGTTAGCCTTGGCATTTGACCCTCATCTGGAACATAAAAAGAACCGGAACATCAGTAGCATTTACCTTCTGCCAGAACTCATGGGATACATCAGTCAGAACTTGTGAGCTTGTGCTGATCTCTCCTTTTAAAGATATCCGGGACATGGAAGGACTCTCACCCGGCTTTCTGTCAGCGTGCTTGGAGGCTTGAAAGGTATGAGGTCTCTGTAGCACTGATAGAGATCCTATCTATTCAGTTAGTCCAGGCGTGACCCTTCTCCATCCATCCCCGACCAGCCCTCTCTCACCTAGACACTGGCTGCCTCCAGCTCAGACAGCGAGTGCTCAGAGGGTGTGTGGGCAGGGATTTCAGCGAGCTGAAATAGGGCTCGCTTTGTTACTCATCGGGGTTTTTGTAGTCTAAAATGAAGGTCACAGTGGGAGAGCGCAATGCCCGAATGCAATTCTGCAGATAGCACAAAATGCCAAACTGTGCAGGGAAAGCAAAACGGATTGGTGCTGGGTTTTTCTAAGGTGTTCTGTATTAAGAGTTGAAAGAGGGGAGTTTGATGCGCAGTTTCTAAGGGCATCATAGCGGACTACATGAATGACCTAAATGTCCAGTTCAGCTAGCTTTGTTATTAAAGGAAGATCACCTTTATTCAATTGCAGTAATTCGTTAGAGATGCACTGAAAGCATTTCCGATACCGATACGGATATTTGAGCTTTAGTATTGGCCGATGCAATCCGATAAAGAAGAACAGCTTTGTAAATAATAATCTGAAACCGAAACATAGAAAAACAACAGCATTTACATGGTCAGACATGTAAATGTAAACTGCAACAAACCTTTCAAATGTTTCAGAAAGTGCATTTAGGAATTGTGAATAGAATGTAACATGCAGCTCTGGAAAAAATAAGAGAGCACTGCACTGTTCCCCACTGAAAACCTCGTCTATTTCACCAAATATTGTTTTCTGAACTCTTCCTGAGTTAAAACATTTGTGTTGTTGTTTCTAAATTAATATGAACTTGTTTTTGTTGCGTTATTTGAGGTCTGAAGTCGCTGAATCTTTTTTATTTATCCATTTATTTTTCACCATTTGTCATTTTCTGCAAATAAAACACAAAGTTTCTGCTTGGACTTTTGGAGACACGAGGTCAGTAGTCCATAGAATGAAAGAATAATGTTCATTTTCAAACTCAGAGAAACCGATCATTTTAAGTGGTCTCGTCATTTTTCCCAGAACTGTAATTAATAAAGCTTAATGTCACCTAGAGCACAAACTATAGAATTAGACTGAATAGATCTGACCTTATGGCACATTGTCACGATACTCGATCTGGAATTCTTTTCCAGGACCGATACAGATATTATCAGATCGGAGCTTCTCTAAAATTCTTTGTTTTCCTCCTGTGAATTTTTCCAGCCTTGACTTCGGTCCCAGGCGGCTTTAGAAACCAAACTGTCTGATCCAGTGGGTTGGCTTTGAGCCTCCCCACTGGAGCAGCTGGGGGTTAAATGTCTTGTGGAGGGAACACATGGACGATAGGTGTTTGGGGTATTATTTAGTTAGTCTACACACGCACACACACGCACACACACACATCATAAAACAACAAACATTGTTTACATCCACCTCCCTTTGGGAGAAAAGGGTGTGCTCAGTGCCACTTTTCCTGAGGAAAGATGGAAAGACAAGTGATGCAATGTTTTGCCCATGACAATCTCAGTCGAAGCCATGTTTGTGTGCGTGTGTGTGTGTGTGTGTGTGGGTGGGTGGGTGGGTGGTAGCAGAGCAGGCAGGGTGGGGTAGGTGGGTGGGCTTGAAAGTGACAGGGAGAGATGGTGAGAGAGATAAATAGTCACAGTGAGGGAAGCGATAATGGACTTTTCTTGTCTGCACAGTGTCGGCTTCTGCAGATGGCGAAGCCGGAGCAATGACAGACATGCCGATGTGTTTAAGCGCTCCGGCTCAGAGCGAGAGAGCCGGAGAGACAGGCGAGACATTCAGAGAGAGGGGAAGGAGGGAATGAAAGTCAGAAAGAAAGCAAGAAAGAAAACGGATGGGAGGGGGTTGCTCGTGCTCTTTAACTCCCTTCCACATTGCCATTGGCAACAAGACCTCCGTCGGCGCTTTGACAGATGCATGGTAATGAATCCCCGCTTTAGGTGGAACCCGCCACCACCTTTCCTTTGCACGTTCACAATCTGTCCTTCTCTCTTTTTATCTTGCTGTCTTCGCCCCTCCTCTCTCTTTTGTCACCCACCTTTCCACCTCTCTGTCCCCGTCGCCGAACGCCACAGGAATTAAAGAGCCCAGACCATTCTCAGAGAAATTAGTCACTTACTTCAACTGAATTCAGGATGGCAAAAAAAAAAAAAAAAAAGAATAAAATGTATGAAGACTTAATTGTGTTGTTCAAATAGAAACTAAGCAGCAAACTCCTCCCCCCCACCCCCCTAAAACAACACAAAGTTGATGCAAACAGCTTATTTGTGTCAAATTTAGGGAAAATGTTTTGGTTATTCCTCCACCTCCTTATTTCCGTGACAACAAACACTTACTCAAAATTATTCTTCACAACAAGTTGCACCACATTTTCGGACCTATAAAATCGCTGGGGCCGGAGAATACGGCTGATGCAACTTAAGCGTATCGTATCGGCCAATGTTGATAATCACTGATTTGATTTTCCTTTTTTGTTTTAAATATCTGAAGTGCTGACAGACTGGTCACATGACCTCAAATGTTTCATCCACAGCTCTGACCCCATGCTGTTTCTTTCTAAGAATGTTTAAGGGCTCACTAAACATGAAACTGCTGCTCCGCAAGTTGCTCAACAGCTTGTTGCTAGGTAACCAAAAAGTTAATGTGAGTTGATGCTACCATCCTAGCTTAGTTGGCTGTGAGGGACTGAGCAACTAAAGCATTTCCTCTGCTTACATCTCCCAGAGTGTTTTGCAGTTCTGGATCAGAGTTCAGGGACATTTCTGAAAATTCTCCCATATGTGCTTTCTATTGATACTAATCAACTGTTAAGTATATTGTTAGTATATAAGTCACACTTTTTTCTCAGTTTGGCTCGTCATGTGACTTATGTTTGCTGTTTTTTATCTCTTCATCACACATTTTTTGACTGATGTGACTCTTTAATCTGGAAAACACGGTAGATTTAATCAAAAAATAAATGTCTGAGATACGCTTTGGGTATACAAAATTATAATAGTGCCTTGAAAAATGCATTCAAATCCCTTAAATGAATCCTGGTTTTGTCCCGAGCACAAAATTCAATGTGTTTTATTGGGATTTCATGTGATAAACTCTTTTGTTTCTTTGGGCTATTTATTCATTTATCTTACAAAAAGGGACATGAAGAGTGCGCTGTGTCACCCCTAAAAATAATAAACTACATGACCCTTCACCTATTTCAACTCCTTGAGTTGAAATGGTGAAACCACAAGTTTGGTCACGACCTTTCACCCGACACGGACGGTCTCTTGGAATGTTTTGCCTCTGTTTTCTGGTTTCGCAATTTAGAATAACCCACAACTAATCTTAACTTTAAATACTTGAATAATGTGCATCAGGTCGGTGTGAGGCCACAAGTAGGTTTTAAAGAAGAGCCAGGGTTATGAAACAAGTCCTAAGTTTTCACATTATAGAGGAGAGTTTAAGCCAATATACAAAAATTTTAAAGAGTATATTTCAACGACAAACCTACCAAGATATGGTCGTCCTCCGTTACGGACAGGCTGAGCAGGGACAGCATTAGACGAAGAGTCAGCTGAGAGGCCCAGAGTGATTCTGGAGCAGCTGCAGAGATTCTCAACTCAGATCCTCAGTCTGTCACCAAGGCAATTAATACTTATGACTCTCTCCTTAAATCTGGCCTTTTAGGATGAGTGGAAGGCCAGAACAAGTCCCGCTGGTTAGCATTGATGTGAAGATGGTCAGAAGAACGTTTTCCATTCTCGTTTTTGTTTATGTGGGTTAAAAAAAAATAGTGTTTCTTACAAACGTGCATCACGTCGACGTCTGATTCTCTCCAAACCCGCAAATGGAAACGCGCCTAAATTCACGTCTTCTTTTCCTTTTTTTGCAACATTTAAAAAATTCTCTCAAAATTCACACGACAACTTACTGGAAACGTAGCTGCTGTTGAACGTGGAGCAATTCTAGGAGAAAGGCTGCAAAAGGCTTGAAGCTGTGGTTGAGGTCACCATCCAGCAAGACAACAACCCTAAAAAAAACCCAACCAAAGCCTCAATGGAACGGCTTAGACCAAAACGTATTGAGGTGTTACAATGGCCCAGTCAAAGCCCGCATCTACTTTCTGGTTTAATTCTTAAAAAGTCAATAACCAAACAATATAGTTAGCGAGACCCACACATTTCGAAAGGAAATCAACAACATTACATCCATCAAATCAAATTTTATGAGCAAAAGAATAAAAAAAAATCAGAAGAATAAGTTTTTTGGAGGGTGGGGGGGGGAAATGAAGTCCGGTCTGCCTCATGCACTGGTCACTTCATCTCCTGGCTGGTTCTCCCTCATCGCTCCCATCGTTAGTCACTGCCAACACGTCCTCGCTGTCCGGCCGAGTTGCGTATGCGAGTGTGTTCAGACGTGAACTGCTGCAGGTGAAGCCAAGACAGATGGGCCGACTCCCACGTGTGTTTGCTCCCTGTCAGAAGCCTCTGCCAAGAGCTCTGAACCGGCGCGCCTCTGAGGGGAACCGTCTTTCTCTCAAAGTGGCCACCGGGTTGCTAGTTCAGAACCCCGACCTGCTGTCTGCCTCGAACCGCCAGGAAGAAGTTAGGATGTAACAGAGTAGGAGCTGGAAACACCTAGGAGACAAACGCAAACGAGCGAAAGCACCCGTAGTTCCTCTTTTAGTTCTTTTTAGGGCTCCAGCGAGCGATTATTCCATTGATTATTCGGACGATTAGTCAATTAATTGGTTGAAAACTGTAGTCAGGTTCTGCTGATTTTCTATTTGACCGTCTTTGAAAGATGCTAGAAACAATTCAGTTCCTTTTTTAAATGAGAAAATAAACATTTTATTGCCTAAAATGCAATAACATGGCATTTCTTTATTGGACACTTGATTATTTGTTGCAAAGAATGAATCTGTAGCTAAAAAAATCTGCTAAACTTAACAGTTCAGTGTAGGGATGATCTGTTGATTATTGTTTGGATAAAGCTTTTAATAACTGGATTGTAAAATGTGCTTAATGAGTTATTTTATTTTATTTTAAATTTGAAAAAGGTGAAGCTGAAACTATGCCACTTTCGGAATACTGGGTTACAGACAAAGGTTTTGTTTATCTTAAACGTAACATGTTTGTATATATTTTTTTGTACAGTTTTGGTTTAATTACTTGGCATATTGTTCTTTCAGCATTGGCCTTTTTTTGAGTCTGTATGCTCAACTTAACGATTAATCGATTGCCAAATTTGATCGTTTGAATAATCGATTAATCGATTCAGCCCTCGTCCTTTTAACATGCCCAAGTAGCAAATTACAGCAAACCGGCCTGACCTTTTTACAGGCACAGGCCGTGCTGCTCGATTTACCCATCATCCCCTGCACTTCCCCGTCCATCAGACCTCATACGGTGACCTAAATACCCTGACAACTCAATCAGTCAAAAACGCAGTGACATCAGCGCCACAAGGTAGGAAAATGAAAACAGCTTTCCGAAGCGCCTGCCCGGGCTTTCATTTAAGTGGAACTTTTTGTCTGGGTTTGCGGGATGACATTTGCCTCATTATTATATATCTATAAACGTTTTTTTTTGGTTTTTTCTTTTCCTTCAGGCATCGTCAGCAGATGATGAACACACAAAAAAGAGCGAACGCTGGGTGAAGAGCTGAAGTGGCCTGCAGAGCCACTGTCCACAAGGCGGGGGGAGTCGGTTGTGTTTGATGGGAGTCGTGTTCAAAGCCCCGTGGCTGGCGCCGAGTTCAACATCTGCTCCTGTCACACTCGGGGACGAGTGGCAGAGCGCCGTGGCGTGCTGGGCTGCAGCTCACAGCAGACACGAGTACAGCCACGGTGAGAGAGAAAAAAACAACTTCTATTGTACATACTTCATATGTTTGTGTCTGGGGTTGGGCTTCATTTGATGTGTGTCCATTTTAAAAGGTTGAAAAGGTTGATTGGAACGGCAAAATTTGAAATAACTTCCTCAGTTTCGCTAAAAGGTTTTTACGCTGGCTTGAGGGGGTCGCCGACTTGTCCGAAAACGACAGCAGCACGTTTACCAAATGAGTTCTGACGTAGTGAACAGCCAGCTTTTTCCGCTTTTGGTGTGCGTTAGCTTTCCTGTCTCTGTCATGCCAATACTAGTTGACATGACAGAATTACATTGCATCCTTGAAAGCCTCTCTGTGTTTTTTCTGACACGTGTGCTCCATGCTAACTTGCAGCTCTTACTTCCTGTTTATTATGATCAACATCTGACTAAGTTACATTTTGTGCAGCCTGGTTGATTTGGACCAAATCATTGGACGTAAACACTCCTAACTTGCCTTTTCTTTTCCTGCGACATTTCAGAAGCCAGCTTAAATTTTCCATGTAGCTTCAATTTGTGAAGAAGTGTCTGTTGCTTCTCATAGCAACATGTCTGGACACATTGTCCATTGCAATTTATCTGTCAGGGCCTCAATCAATCCATTGGGTTCCTATTGTCTGTCCGCAGCTGAAAGCACCAACGATGGGCACGAGTATCAGAACCGAACTTATGCTGGGAAACGTTGGATTCTTCTGTCCTTATGGATGCTGGTTTGATACGTATAATGTATGAGCATTTGCACAATAATGACCAGTTAGAAGAGTTTCAGTCAAGTCTGACTTCTTCACAACGCTGAAACATTTGGTCTACATTTGGACTGTTCAAGAAAAAAAAAGTCTTTATGGATGAAAGGACCAGCACAAAACTGGTTGAAGTCTGTTTTGGTTGACAGACTCTTCACACTCCAGCGTTTCTTTTGGAGTACCACAGGGTTCGATGCTTGGTACACTTCTCTTCTCATTACACCTTGTTGGAGGTTTACAGATCACAACCGCCGATTAGTCAGTTGCTAACAAACCCTGTGGATTGATTGGGAGGTTGCATCATGTGAATCGGTGCCATATAGCTAAACTGGATCGACTTTGATCGGTCTACACAATAACCTAACAACGATGTGAAAAAGCCAGTGCAAAACCTGAAGACACAAAGTTTGAAAAAGACCATAAAGTAGAATAAAAGCTAAATCTGAAAGCCATTATCTGAGAGCAGCAGAACCAATGAAGCTATCTCAAAGCGTGGTTGGAAAAAAAGCCATTGCATCACACAAACGTATAATAAGAGCGAACTTCACGTTGCCCTGGGTTGGAACAACGTCCAGCAGGCGCAGGCAGATTGAAATTAAAAAGGCTTTTGCCTCTGATCTTTTCCGTATGAGAGCGCATCGCCTTGTAATGCTGAGCTCTCAACATTGTTTCTTCAAGCTGATGTTTGAAGACTTTGTGTTTTTACTGAGCCGACAACAATGGGGCGATCCCCGTTCGGTTATCTTGCGCGTGTTTGCATCAGCTCAGATGAATGTGGTGTTTGTGGCGACAGACTCGTAAAAGGACGGAGGCAGCGTTCGAGAAGGAATTCAAAGAAAGGCGAGCGTTCAGACAGACAGCTCAGTCACTGTAGGAGCAGCGGAGCAATGAAAGAAAACAAAATGTATTATGTATGATGAATATGATCACTTTTTCTTTTCTTTTTTTTTTTTTTTTTTTTTTAAATCTCAGCCAGGTGTAGCTGTCCTTGGCTTTCTGAGCTGGTATCTTGACACCTCTGTTTCAGCCTGGTGAGCCCAAAATGTTTATACAACTGCTGTGTGAAGAGGATGATTGAGACAAAATGTCTTCTGCCTTCTGTCTTGCACCTTGTCAAGAAACTTCATAATATATAGTCATGCATATAGTCAACCTTCACTGTACAATGCAAAGCAGTGCATAATGGGGAAATTAAATATGGATCCTCATAAATGAGCATAGCTATCCTTAAATCTAAATAATTGGTGTCCAAACCTTTTTGGCACATGGGCCAATATTTCAAATCAAGTAAAAAAAAACCCCAAACAAATTATGTTTACCTGCTTAACATTAAATTAGTCATGCAATATTTTAATGAAACAAAGAGCTCACTCTCAGTAAAGTCATCTGACTCATAAAACAATTGTTTTGTTCAATTTCAATCCAGTGAATGTTCTTTGAAGCTCCAAATACATTTAATACTGAAAAAATATATATTTTTAGAAATCCTCAAAGGGATTTAAAATGTAAGCCCGTTCTCCAGAAATGTCATTAAATAGCGTTTGTATTTAATTTGTATTTCTGATTTAGACCGTTTCTCACGAGGGAAGCCTGTTTCACTGGTTCGTCAGTATCCATGGCAACAGTTATAAGTGCCAACTCGCTGGACCTCCATTGAATTAGGTCAGCCACTTTAAAGAAGGTGAATATTTAAGCAGTTTGCTTTTATCAATTCTCAACGTTTTTGTGAAAGTTGGTTTTCACTTTGACATAATTTTATTTTTAGGGGGGGGGGGTTTCAAATTTTTTGGTAAGGTCACATTTTGTTGGTTCTTAGTTTCCACTGACCACATAATTTCACAATTGGACATTTCGAAAATAAATTCGCTCAATGGAAATAAGTTGATTTTGAAAATGTTCGGAAGGATGAAATGTGTTTTTGGCCGTGTCAACTTGGTTTAGTTTGAAAAACACAACTCACAATTCATGCGCTCGACAACCAGATGTTGCCACTGGCGCAAACCACAAAGAAAACAGGAAGTAATTGGAGGATGATGGCATGACGTACTTTTGAATGACTTGTTAAGCTTAATCACATGTAACTTTGATTGCATCTCTTACTTAGACATTTGCGAAATTGTGTTTTTCGACATTAGCTGGAATTTCAGCATATTTTTGAACATTTGCAATGGAAATGCATTGATTTGTGACAGCAATAAAACATAGTATTTATGGGCATTGTACGTTTGCATTTGTATTGGGAATGAGGTGCAATATGAAAAACTGATATGACTGATAAAACTGATATGTTAGCTCGTCGTCTGAGAAGCATGATGCACCACACTGGAAAAACAAACATAAGGCAGTGTGCAAGAATGTCTCAGTAAATAGGAAATGGGGTAAGCAGAGCCGGTGTGTAAAAAAAAACAAACAAACAAAAAAAACCAGGTGAGCCGGGAATTTAGTCAATTCCAGAAGCGTTTTTGTCAGAGTTTCTGCATCTGTCAATTAGGTAAGATCCTGTAAGAATAACAAACAAAAAGGAGGGAGGGGACCTGGGTAAAGGTGGTTTCCGTGGCAACTGCTACTCTCTAAAACACTTTTTCCCAGTCGTACGACATTTCACCTGTGCCTGTGCCTTGCCAGGATGCTTTGCACTGCACTTACAAAACAGATTTCCACATAGTGCTAGCAGAGATGCCTGATGACTGGCAGTGAAGCTGTGAGTGTGCGCCAAACCCCGTCCGATGACGCAGGGCGTCGCTCCACATGTTAACCAGGATCCATTTATTAAAGGAAACCTCCGTACAGTTATTTAATCCACTCTGCTGCAAGAGCAAAAAAAAAAAAAAAAAAAAATCAATGCAAACCTGCTGAAGGTTTCAACAGCAGTATAAACTGTAAGCGCTCCCCCTGGGTCGCCCACTAGTGGAAGAAAAATCTTTCGTGCTCCACTCGTCTGATTCATAAGACATTATTTCCTCATTTGCCAGACTTTTGTCTCATTTTGCCGGCCGCCTTGTGTATGCGGGGCGCGCACGTGCGGGCAGATGGCGCTCCAGCCAATTAGAAAAGCCAAGAGGAAAGGGAGCCATTAGCGAGCAATTACCCTCTGATTGCCTCAACATTGTTTTGCTCGGGCTGCGGCGCTCTGTGAAATCACCAAATGGCGTTTCCTCGGCCTTCCGCTTGGGCTCCTGTACTGTCACCGCCGGCCACTGCTGCTCTTGACCCGGCCACAAAACCAGCCCCCGGCGTATATCTACTTTTTTCACTCTGCCTTTTCTTGTTTCGTGTCTCCTGAGCTCTTCCTCTCCCTCCTCACGTTCGACAAGCCCGAGCCCGTTTTGCCACCTCTCTATTTTTCACTCCTTATGTGTCTGCTTTTTCACTTAAAGCTAACCTCAGCAAGTCTATTTTTCCTCCCGTCTGCTTCACTTACTAACTGCACTTGTCTTAGTTAATTTCTGCGTTTTGTCACAGCTAAATAAAAACTGCCCGCATTCACTTCTATTCATGGAAAGCAGTTGCTGTACCTTTTAAAAGAATTAAAACCGCGAAGCAGCGTGACTTTATTCATGCGTGCGACAGAGTACTAGGGCGACGCTTATGAAAAAAAAAAAAAAAAAACTTTATGAAAATAAAGTTATCAAATTACCAGAATAAAGCCGTGACACCATGATTCATTCCGAGAACTTATTCTCGTTCCAATTCAACTTCATTCTTGCACATTTTCATTGTAGCTGCAAAAAAATCTTAAGTTTGCTTTGGTTCATAACAGCAAAAAAAATGTTCAGCCTTTTGTCCTATCGCCATTGTAGTTTCACCTTTCAAAGGTAGTTGAGAGAAATGTATCACAAATGACTGACCTTGTTAAAAACAACGGCTTTAAGACTAAGATATGCCATTCACTTTATTATTTTAAATGCACTCCACAACACATATCAACACAGGTGGAGGGAGGTTTGGGGTCTCCCTCCATCACTGTTGTGTGTTTGCCATTTGGGGTGGTGAGGTGGGTCGTCTGGTTGGGGTATAGGCTGGGACGGGGCATTGGATTTAATGGTTTGATTGGGTTCTTTGGTTCTCATGCCATTGTCTGGTTTCAGTTGCCTGATCTGCTTGTGAGTGTTGATGAGAAACTGATCAACCACAGCATTCTCCTCACCTAAGTAGCCTGTTATTGATTACTCAAAAGAAACCAATTGATTAGCTTGAATCAAAGTCAAAGTGTCCTTGGTCTCCAACGTGATTTTGGAGACCACATTGGGAACACCACAGGGTTTGATACTCGGTCCACTGCTCGTCTTTCAAAAAAAACAAACAAACCCTGATAAGATGTAAAAAGGTTAAAGGGGTGTTCATATGTTTTTTTTTCAAGACACTATATTTTAGTGGTGGGACTTCTTCATCTCATCAAGTTGCCAGTGTCGGAAAATAAAATCTACCACGTTTACCTCCAGAGCTGCCACTAATCAGTCCAATCAGAAATCCCTCCATACCTTGATTTTTTTTCTTTTCCTTCTTGTTCTTCACTTTCTTCACGGTTAGACCGGTAATATGCTCTACAATTCACATTTCTGCCGCTGCCTCAATCGGTTTGAGTCGAACGTGCATCAAAGTGAATTCACATCGGAACTAAACGGTACACCGGCGAGGTCTCCGGACTCGAGCCGCAGATAAAGGCTATGTGTGCAAAGCCATTTATATTCTCATTTGTAAAATCTGGTCTTTGGGTAAAAGATTGCATTTATCTTTGCAATAGCTCGGATCAATAGTGTGCTTGTGAGGCGAGGGGTTAGGCAGCAAGGCCACGCTATGATAAATTACAGAAATATGTGAAAGTACAGAAGGTCTTATTGGGGAAAACGAAAGATTAATATCTGCAGCAGTCTGATTTGACTGATTCTTTCATATTCAGAGCAAGCACATTATTTTTTTAAATTAGCAAAGGCCTGGGAAAACCTCTTCCCTTAGGTTCCATGCTTCTATTTAAATATGAGTGGTTGGTGGTGGTTGTGGATCGGTTGAGTCCCGCGTACATCAGGCCTCGGCTGAAGCGCAGATCTTTTTTCGCAGTCACAGAAGACGACGGGGCGTCTCAGATCTGGGGTAAAATTGGGATGCTCAACAACAAGCATCCCAATTTTCTTGCTTTCTTGTTACTCTTGTCCCCATTTCTGTTTCCAAACACCATGTCCCCTCCTCAGCCCCTGGCTTTTTTTCTTTCTCTTTTTCTCACACGCATTCCATCTCTCCAGGGTGGGAGTGAAGTGTTGATTGGTAGCATGCTGGAAAACGGCTGGAGACTGGAGGCAACCTGTCAATTGGAGCTCGAGTCGAGGCCGCACCCACTTTCGGTTGGATGTGGAAGGAGCAAAAGAAGAGATAACAACGGGTTGGACGACCGAAAATTGATAAATCGCGTAAAATGCCGTCCAGCAGAGGGTAATTTCAAGATTACCCTTAATAATGGTTTGTCCGGTAATGGGTACGCTTTCAAATTTTGGAACATACACAACTTTTCCAGCTGATGTTATATATAGTTGCACAATTTGACATTTGGAAAATAAATTTTCCAAATTTATTTCCAAATATGTATGTATCAGGTTTTTTGATAAGTTTTGGCGCCAGAATGAGGAGGTTTAATTCACAAAATTGGTTCAATTTACAAAATTGCAATAGAAAAACTTTTTTTTTTCCATCAGACGAGTGACATGATCAACACCTGGACGTAGCTACTGCTGCAAACCACAAAGAAGAAGACAACAGGAAGTAGCTGGAGCATTGTATTGCAGCATGTTTTTTAATGACTTATCATGTGAACAAACTTATTTTAATTGCTCTTTTTTATTTATTGGAAACAAAGCAATTGTGAAATTGTGCTTTTTTTTTTTTTTTTTTTTACATTAACGAAATACAGACAAAGTTTTGCAAAAATTTGGAATAGAAATGCATTAGCAGGAATAAAAAAGTGTTTCCGTCTTCTGAATAGGCTTCTTTTTGTGACGCTTGAATGTTTCAGTTCCTCAAAAAAATGATGATTTCTATTCAAACCATACAGGCCTCACTTGGAAAACATAATTTCTCCTTTGTGAATTTTCCATAATTTTAACTTTGACTAACCACAAGCAGATCTAATAACCACCAGCCCTGTTGGATCAAAAAAAAAAAAAAAACTCTTAAATTGAAGTAGGCTTAAATATCTCAAAGATTTCATCATGCTCCCAATCTAATGAAATTTAAGAACAGATGTGAAATAAAGTCTTTGACGTCTTTTAGTCTGGACAGGGTTACAAAGCGTCACAAAGTTATTCCAAAGGCTGCAATGAAGATTCACCCAGGATTCGTCTTTGATCACAAAGGAGAGAAAACATCCTCCGAGTGATATAAACAAATTTCCAAATACCGCAAATGTTTGGTGGCAGTTTTGGTAAGAAAACCAGTAATTAGGTGTCAAGATATTACCTCGCCTTTACTCTCGATTTTCGATTTGAAAGTTCTAACGCTGTTTTACATAAACCGCCCATCCCTTGTCCGACTTGTCCTTGCAAAGTCATTGGGTAGAGGCAGGGTACGCCATGGACATGTTGCCAGTTCATCACACAGCAACACAGAAACCCAGTGGATGAACAATCATGCACATATTCATTCCTAAGGCCAATTTAGACAAATTAACCTCACAATCATGTTTTGGGCTGCACACTTGTAGAAAGACGAGATTCGGAGGCAGAAGTTCCAGCAACTCTTTCCCACTAAAGCTTCTGTTTTGAAACACAAAATAAAGAAACACAAGAGTCACATGTCTGTTAAACAGGCAAGGACAAGCTGGTTACATGGGCAGATGGCCCAGCATTCAACAGCTGTCAGTGACATCAGTTGACTGTGCTTCTTTCTTTTCTTTTTTTTTACTCCATGAAAAGTAGAACAACGTGTTTCGAACACTCTGCATACTTGAAAAGTATTTATAGAATTAGCAGATATTCATTCTATACATGTTATTCCTTGGTTTTGTGAACCAGTGACTGAATTCTGTTGTCAAAATAAATCCATCTCTAGCTAGCTATTTAACTATCTTTGTAGCTGGCCACCTGGCTATCTA
>VMRN01000036.1:464159-516854 GCA_010277015.1 Poeciliopsis turrubarensis
AATATAAGGCTAACCAGCTAGCTAGCTATTTAACTATCTTTGTAGCTAGCCACCTGGCTATCTAGCGACTTAGTTAGCTAGCAAGAATCTGCTCTAGATTCAGCTAAAGATCTTCTTTTCCAGTTATAATTACAACACATCTAACGTAAAGCTATCTAGCTAGCTGTCTGGCGAGATATCCAAGTTGCTAGCAATATTATGTGTGTTGTAATTATAACAGAAAAGCAGGTTCTTCAAATACAGTTTACTACATATCATCTATAAAAAAAAAAACAGCTTTACTGTCACTGTCAGTGAGATGGCTAAATGTAATGTCATGACTCTATTTAGTTCCCTATCTGTTCTGAAAATGACTCATTATTTAATTTCACAATCCAAACTACGCTACGACCCTTCGAAACCCGACAGGCAGTCCAGTTTGCATGTTTAGTGGCCCGTGCAGCCAAATCAGAGCTGAAGCCAGTGATGTAAGTGATTCGATCCAGCTAGGTGTGAAACAGCCTTAAATGACGCCTCGTTTGTAAACGCGCCAAACGGCGCCGGGGGAGCGAGAGCGCCAGCGACCCTCCTTTTCACCGAGAACACGGGGCCGGAGGCAGAAACAAGAGCATCCGCTAAATGTCAAACGACTGAAACGGCAGCGTGACTCTGTGCTTGTTGTTCTGAAGAAAGTAACAGCGCCGTGACAGTGTTCGGGTGGAAAAAGGACTGCGAGGGTTTCTGAAACAGACACCAGAGGACAAGCGGGAAGGGAAGAGCGGTAAGCTCGTCATAAAAAGCCGTGCCAGTTTCCCTCGCCTTCCCCTCTCTTGCGGAGGACAGATTAGTCAGAGCACCATAAAGGTCACAAAAGCAAAACCCTTATTTTCTGTGGCTGTGTCAGCTGTGGGATTGGGGCTGGCCAGCCTTCAAAGGGAGGGATTACCATTTAGCCGGAAGTTAAAAGCTACTCCAAAGCTGAAAGCCCGGTTTGCTGCTGGTTGTAAAATTGACGCTGGTCCAGTTTGGTGAGCAGAACTGGAAGAAGGATTTTTTTTTTTTCTTTTTTTTTTTGTAAGTCTTCATAGGACAGACTCTTAACCCAACAAGTGCTTCTATTCTCTCCTACCCAGAAGCCTCCTCCAGCTCAGGACAAAGACATCAAGTCGTCCTTGACATGCGAGTAGGTGGGGCTTCCTAAAGGCGAACGACAGCAGGTGAGACGAGGACGGACACAGCAGGAAATCGACCGTCTCAGAGGCGTCTTCTGCGGCCGGAAGATAACCCAAATCCACTCGTCTTGTTTCTCCTCGTTGCCCTCCTGTCATGTGCTCAACTTAACCTCGGCTGTCATATTCACCCCGGGCTCAAGCTGACATAAGCTTTGAAGATAAGTGTACAGAATACCACCATCAGGAACAGAAGGAGAGTAGGAGGTGGTGGGGTGGGGGGATAGATTTTTGCTAAGTAGCAGCAAAACGGCATGAATCCACAAGGGTTAGCTGAGGTAGCGGTTGCTAATTGTCAACTGCAAATTTGCAGTAATTGTATTTATTTGGCGGCTATCCCGCTGTGGCTCATTGACTGTCGATGTTAACGGTTGAGCACCTGCGACCGAGTTCATTCCCCGGTCAAAGCTCGCGGTCGCTTCCCGGTCCACAGGGTCCTTCTGTCAATGCCTGTTTAGGGGACGCCTGACTAAGCAGCTCTTCTTCCCTCCGGATCCACCGAACGGGACCAAACACTTCGACCATGTTTTACAGAAAAACAGATATTAAATGACACCTTTTTTTCTTTTTTTTTTCCTTTCAGAAAAGAAAATATTTTGTAGCTCAATTTTAGGGCGAAACAAAATATAAAAGGATTATAGGAGAATTGTTGAAAGAAAGTCAGGAATGCCAATCGAAGGCTGTAAAGATGGTAAAACTAGTCATGGTTCACATTTTTTGTTAGACAATTAAATTTTTTTTCTTTTTGTTCTGTTTGAAAACACCTAAAAACATTATTTTATTCCAACATTTACTTTCACAAGTAATCAGATTTTTGTAGAAAAGTATCTGTTTTTTTTATTATTATTATCTATGACATAAAAATGACCACAAGTTTTTTTTATTTTTTTATTTATTTGTCAGGAAAACTTATTGTGTCTTTTCTCAGCAACATATTCTCATATCTTATAACGAATAAGACACACTTCATGTCATACCCAACATTTTACATTTTAACATCTGTGGACATCACACTATCGCCTTCAAAATACTGACTAATTCATTTTTATTTATAAAACACTTTTAAAAAATCCATTCATTTTTCTTTCTTGTGCGGTTACCATTTTTGCTCCATCACAGTGCAAAAAAAGCTGCCATATATATGATTTATTTTTTTCAGCAAGTGTAGGCAGAGGATATTCTTAGCATCCCTGATGGGGAAACATAAACTGTAATCAGCAATAAAACTCAAATGAGCTCATTACTGTTAATTCATGTGTGATGACCAGAATACATTAGCCTACATATTAATTTATGTGAAGCGTATTCTGCTTTGATTTCCCTCAATTCCTGCATGCAGTCCTTTTTTTTTTTTCCTCCGCTGTAAAAGCTCGTCAGCAGATAGTCAGCAGGTCACTCAAGCAAAGCTTTGCAATGAAAACACAACGAGGCTCGTTCCTGCCACCTGGGCTGTTCCTGCGTCATTTTGAGATGTCCCACGTCGGCCATGTTTGTCTCCTCTGAACTCACGTTCGGTATCGAGAGATTTTGCGAGGTTCCCCCGTTCAGTGTCGGTGGGTGAAATCCTGAAATCCTGTCTCGACATTTTGTGATATCGATAAAAGTGACTAAGTGTCATCTGTATCACCAAACTGGACTGTAACTTTAATCGTACTTTCAAATTTATTGATATTTATTGATGCCCTCATTGAACAAACAAAATTGACAATCCAGACAATTCGGACAGTTTTGGTGGATTTTAAACTTTGGACTTTATCGTCGCAATGACAAAGATCAGAATTCTTATAAGACATTTATCAAGATAAATGATAAACGATACGCTAAATTCCTAACCGTGGTTGCTCCTGCCATGCCTATACCTATCATTCTTTATTGTTGCATGTGATCTCACAGGTTTTGATAATTGGCTGAAAATTATAAAATCTCGCCATGTTTCCCAGGCAAGAGTCTAAAATATTATATCCTTTTTACATTAATTACGGGGCTATTTCGTCTCCCCCAATCCTGAGAAAGCCAAACGAAATTAGGAAGATAGTAGATAGTTTCACAACACATTTTTACCTTGAAGCAGCAAAGACAAGCTCTGCTCAATGTCTCCTGTGGTTGTTGGTGAATCACAAGTCAAGTTGAGAATGTCGCCAAACCTGTGAGCTTTCAGAAAACTAAGCCAGCATTGTGGAACAAAAAGAGTCATGAGCTGCGTTTCCATTGGAAATGTGCTCAAAACGTGGTCAATAGTTTGGTCACGGGTGAATGAGTTTGTTGACATGACGTCGTCCCGCGCCATCGTCCTCCAACTACTTTCTTCTTCGTGGCTTGCGCCGGTGGCAACATCCGGTTGCTGACCACGTGACTCGAGTGATGCAAAAAAAAAAAAAAGCGTTCCCTGTTGGGAGTTTTGTGAAACAAATCAATTTCGTTACGGCCAAAGAAACCACCCACCTAACGCCAAACCTTTGCATCAAAAAACTCATTTTTCGAAATTGACCTGGTTCCATTAAATATTCATGTAAAAGTGTCTGTGGAGTTCTGGGCTCTTTAAATCTAAATCTGCCAACGGTATCAGTAATTTTGGGCTTTACTATTCCAATATAGAAGTCAGCTGCCATGTGGGCTGTGACTGCCATGGTGGCGTGAAGCGTGGGAGTTGACTACGGCCAACAGTGTTGACTCCATCCTTTTAGAAAACACTTAGAGATGGCAGGAAGTTTTTGTGGGGAAGTTTCACCCAACAGTTTCAAGTGGACAGAAGGACACCGTCTCCCATGCTCGCATCGCAAGTCTGATGCCAGTTTGTATACATGGACCACGCTGTTATTCAGGGGGATAAATATTAGAGTAACAGAATCAATCGGCTCTTCTTCTGTTTTTTTTCTTTTTTTGGGGTTCCAACCGACTCCGCAGTGAGGCTTCGCCGCTGCAGTCTGTTGATAGCAAAACAAAGAGCAATGTCTTTGTCATTTTTCACACCGCAAAACCCATAATTTCTCACCCTCACAAATGAGTGCCATGTAACTAGTTCATTAAAGCCAACCCTGTCTTAATCATCACTCCCTGCTCCCCGCCGTGCTGAGCTCGCCGTCTCCACGGAGGGAAAAGCTCACTGCACAGACACCCGCGTCAACACCAGACTAATTAACGAGCTGGCTAAGCAGACTGAATTAATGAAGATCTTGACACAGGGACTCCTCAAGACACACTCTCAGTATCAGGTAATAAAGCAGGACTAAATAAAGTGCTTGTGGAGTTGGTGCTCTCAATATCGGTAGGCCAGAGCTGATTTGACTTTCTTAAATTTGTCTGTTAAACTTTCAGCAAGAAGTGTAAATAAATACACCGAAGGGTTTCGCTTTCCGCTCGTGGCCAAAATCTACTTTAACATTAAGTGAAGCAATGAGCGTCTGACGGATGATTTGAATGAGCGTTCAATCGGCACGTTTCCCCGGAGACGTGGCCCCGCTGTCTGACAGCGTTTAACAGCCATCACAAAGGTGTGCAAAACTTTGTCTATATTCTGCTAATGTCCAAAACTCATAATTTTGCAACTGCGGTGTTTCCATTCAGTGAGGAGCGCAGTTAACGTGAACAAGTTTGTTCACACATCAAGTCACTAAAAGAAAACATGCTGCACCGTGGTTCTGCTACAACTTATTGTGTTCTTCTTCGTGGTTCGCGCCAGCGGCAACGCACGGTCGTTGATCGCGCGACTCTTGTGATGCGACAAAAGTTTCCCTGTTGCAGTTTTGCAAATTAAACCAATTTTGATACAGCCAAAAAACAAAAAAAAAAGCTGATCCTAGCTCAAAAACCTATCAAAAAGTTTTAAATTGGCGTTTTAAACCAATGCCAGTTTTGACATTTACTTTCAAAATGTCAAATTCCAAAATTATATGGTCAATGGAAATGCGATGATATCTTTGCCAGCAGAAGAGTTTAACATCGGTTCTTTGGTTTTTACAGTTAGTGCCAGTCACAGACCCATGTCACATCGGATCAGAGTGCTTTGACCTGGTCCGACCTCATAATGTTTAAAGTACCCTGGCTTAAACTTCACCTTTTAAACATTTGCCCACATATTTCAGCGAATCTTTCAGCTCATTCCTCCGTTTCTCCCGGAAATGTACGCGTAGCCGCGGGTGGCGTGGAAACCGCTGATAGCTGCCTGCTGTTCTAGTCTCTAATCCTTTTTACACATGACAGACAGAGAACAACAGATACGGCAACAGCTGCTGAACACACCGAATCAAGTTTCCAGATGTTCGGTGTCTCAAATAAACTCGCTGTTCTTCACCATTTTCCACTGTTACAGTGTCAATTTTATGTTTATCATTTAGAAAGGATATAAACTAGGAGTAAAAGAAATAAATGAATAAACTGGAACTATATTGATCACTTTGCCTCTTTCCATTTCATCTTGTTGCAGCTTTCATCTTTTTGTACATTCGCAGGTAAAGGAGCTGTATGTCGATTTTTACCTGCCTTGAGGAGATTTGTATTCAACAAAAGGTGATTGTAGCTGATTTTCTGTCCTCTGTATTGAACTAGTAGTAAATGTTGCTTTGAACAGCCGAGTGAAAACCCGCAGCGGTGATGGGAGCGGCGTAGACTACCACCACCCATAGGCCAGAAAAGCAGCTGGTTGCCACGGAGACTGAACACTGACCTCGATAGCTACCAAACGTAGCTACCGAGGAATCTGTGCCTTTCTTGCCAAGTTCTCCGTGTTGCTGTTGAATGTGTGGTAGGTGTTGACGTTTGGTGTCTGGATTATCTGTGGTGAGACTCTGCTACGTCCGTTCCAGACAAAATCAATGCGGTTTAGACTTGATGTATGTAAACACAAAAAAACGAATGAAGTGATCTTTACCTTCTGCCAAGAGACAATATTTTCACAGACCAGCAACCTGTAACCGCCTCTCAATAAGTTGTAGAACTCTCTTCCCCCTTGCCGCCTCTGGTTAAATGTCGTGCCGTTTAAGCAGAACTTTAAAGTTCGATGCCCCATTAAACTCAACATAAAGTTCGTGAGGAATGCCGGTGGGAGTCCTGTAACGAGACGGTCCCATCCGGGGCTAATGGGAGACATTGACACCCGAAGTGTGTTGCTCATGTCCGGTCTGCTCTGCCATTTTGTCGTGGTTGCTGTCACTGCAGACAACCCCCGCTTTTCACACAGACGCCATGTCAGAAATGTTTTCCGTGCTGCTGTGGCATTCTCAGAGTATTCTGTCATGTCTTCTCCGGAACACCCTCGGTAATTGCTTCTGTCCTTCTTGTTCACATATTTTTTTCTTTTTCCCTCTTCAAAGTCCCTCTCTAAAGCCTTTAGGGCGATTGGTCTTTTGAGTGACCAAACAGTTATGAAAGCTTCGATGCGTCATTAGAAAGCAGGTCGCAACATATTTTTAGGGCAGGATTGGTGTATGGAAAATCACCTGTTGCTATAAATCCATGTTTTCCGTGGGGAACCTCATATTGTCTGTTAAACGCATTTTCCTTTTTCTTGCGCTCTCCTTCCATCTTTTCCCATTTCCCAATAAACTTTGGAGGGACACTTGCATTTTACATCGCTGCCTTCTTTTTAAGCAGTGAAAGGTCAAAGGGTAAAGCGACAGAGACGACCATCAAGTCAGGATTTAGTCTTAGGTGGACGTAGCAGAAAGAATCTGGTCACTTTTCAACATCAACATTGTTTGGACTCAGATCAATGATAAAGTACAAATAATGTATGTTATTTTATTCTTTCTTTGCTGCCCTGTATCAAATCTCAGCCTGGAAATGTCTCCTCTCTTGTGCCAGTTTATAACTTATAAGGACAGAGTTCACATTGCAGCCTAGCCTGACTCCACCATGACAATGGGTTTAGTTCACTGAACTCATTTTATTCATTTATGGATGTACGGTAACGTACGTCTAAAATGCTTCTCAGCCATTTTGTTTGTGACTTGAATAGAGAACTGCAACAGAAGTATCTTAGGCAGAATGTCGATGAGAAATCATCTGCCACACCTTCAGGCCTCCATCACCGGAGGAGACGATGCATTATAACCTAGCATTCAAACTGATGCTTCTTTTGAGAGCCAGATTTTGTACCTTCCAAATTTGACCTTGGTGCAAAGGTCAAATATGATATTATTTTCTGCAAAGAGAGGAGAGGGAGGATGCTTGCAAGTTGCTTTGCTTCATAGAACAAAAGGTTCCTGAGGTCGGAGGAGGTGAGCAGAGTCGTTCAGTCCGTGTTGGCCACGCCTCCAAATACCGGATCAACGGATCAAGTGGATTGTCCATGGCGTTTGCAATTGGACGTTCAATTTCTAACGGACCAACATTAGTTATTGGGTAAAGTTTAAAACTTCAACGCCTCCAGGAAGCAATTGTTTCTCAATAGCTTGAGTTCCAGACCCTTTGTACGAAGTGAAGCGTAGAGCAAGGGTCTGGTTTTTAGCAGGCTAATTTAGCACCTGAAGTATCATTCATTTTAATGAGCTGATTGCACTCCAGCTGGACCGGTGAATAGTTTCTGCAGAGCTCTACTTTTCTGTTGTTTTCCTTCTTTTTCTGAGCTTGACTTCATGTTTTCATGTTTTCAGAGTCTGCCTCGCTTCTCTTTTTAGTTCGCATGTGGTGTTCAAAAAGAAGCGGCTGAGTCGAGGTGGTGGTTTTGTTTCTGCTGTGGCGCACAGGTGGGCTGCTGCAGGCCACAGGTTATTGTCTCCCCAGATATTGCCGGTCGCTCTCCGCAACGACTCGCTCTGGAACAGAAATGCCAACGGGCATCACTGACTCATCCATCCGCCCTCCGTCGTGATTTTCTCCATTTCACTTGTCCGTGGAGAAGGGCTGGTGGACGGGGCGGCGGGTTGAGGAAGAAGGGCCCCTCTTCTCCTCTTTTTTTTTTGTCTGCAGCTCCCTCAGGTCGCTGGCTCCATTTCTGCACTCAGCTACAGAGTGACAGACAGCCACACAGCGAGCCACACCTTTCCCTACAAGGACGAGCCCACGGCCATGTTTCTAATCTCCTCTGTTTGTGGACGCAGTGCGGTGAAGGAAAAAGAATGTGGGCTCACACAGATTTGTTGTGTCACACACGAATCTTTCAGATTGTTACAAAAATATAAGGTAACTCCATCGAGTTAAAAAAAGTTGTTTTCAGATATTATCTGATAAGTTGCACCCTTGTCATAAGGTGTTTCGGACAATCGGCCATGAGTGTTCGGCCCACTCTTTGTTAAATTGTTTTACCTTAATGACCAGCCTGTTTAACGCCAGGTCACATCACACCAATGAGATTTGTCAAGTCTTTGATTAGGCCAGTCCAAAATATGCATGTTTCACATTCTTAAGCCACAATCAGAGTTTGTGGCTCCTTACAGATTTATTCCAATTCTTTTTGGAACTTTTTATTTTTTTTTTTTAACACCTTATTGTCAAATTTATCTATTTATACAGAAATGACAACAGAAAGATATGGCAACGCTAACAATGCACACCGATGAACGTTGAACAAAGAAATATTACAAACGTGTACAAAAAGTTATCCGCTAACGTAAAAGTTTTGCGACTAATGCATTTCCAAAAGTCCCGCGTGCAAAAGTTTGTTCCCCCGATGAGTCATTAGCAAACAAGCCCCGCCATCGTCTTCCAACTACTTCCTGTTGTCGTCTTCTTTGTGGTTTGCGATTGTTTTTCATTCTTGTAAAGTTGGCTCGGATACGCTTTTTTTTTCCCCTTTAAGAATATAAATGAAATAATTGGAATAAATCTGGAAGGAGAGTCTTTATATTCAACCTTGTGTGTACAAAAGTCCCTCCCCGGTCAGGAACGGTCGCGCCGCCTCGGTCCTGCGCGCCTCGGTGGGATTCCTTCGACCGCCGCTCGTCCCCTTTCGTCTTGACATTTGCTCTCGAACCTCTGAGAGACACGCGATTTTTATCCGAGCGTTTGGAGTCGCAGCAGATTAATTATAAATAAACAGAGTCGAAGCTGAGTACCAACCATCTCCTGCTGCCGCTTCACACAAAGAGACTTTCCCCCCCAGGAGTGGAGTCATTATGGTGCGGTCATTTAACAAATGCTTTTATCTAAAGTGAGCAGTAATGCATGCTGTATTTTTAGCCAAGACCTTAAGGGGGCTCTCTGCAGATTGTTGGGATTTCAGAAGGACGTGGAGTTCACTCTGCACCCAACCGTCTCGCTGCGCGGTTGGTGCATTGTCTGTGCTACAGCCTCATATGTAGGGCACGTAAACATAGCCGGTGGGGAAGATGTTCTATTCCATGTTGTAATCTGTTGGAAAAGTAAATATCGGCCCACGTGTAAGACCTGTTCGACTCTCGCGCGCCTGCAGAAGTCGTTTTCCCTGAGAGGGAGTAGCGAGCTCCTCTTGTCACCAGCTCTCTCAACGACTTTTTTTTATTTTTTTTTTTATTCGTTTTTTTTTTTTTGTCTCTCAACCCCCCGCCCCGGATGCGAGTTCCTCTCTGGAGCTTCCTCAGCCTCCTTTTATAAACTCAAATCCGTTTTATTTATTTATTTTTTCCGTTGTTGTCAGAGTCCTCCCTCGCTCCATCACTTTTTAATAACCCTCCTTTCTTTAATGAGTTCTGTTATGTACTCAGGGGGCAGCGGCTAGGGGCCAATTTGTGATTTCACATCAGATCAGATCAGAGAGGGGAAAAAAAAAGAAAAAAAAAAAAAGGGAGGAAAATAAAGGGAACGCGGCGCCACACACACACACAACTTCCTCCTATTTTCGCCGATGCCGACTAGAGAGAACCTTGCGTCTCTGGGGGCCACCATTTTGGAGGCGTCCTGCGGAACAGCGAATCACCAGAGAGTGTTCCTTGGAGAGCATAAGGAGAAGGGGGGGGGGAATTGCTCATACGTACCTGCATGAGGTTAGTTCACTTTCTACTTCTGCTCCGGCCTAATGAAGCTCTTTCTCTCCGGGTTCCATGCTGCAGCTGCAGTCGGCTTTGGTAATGGGGACGAAAGTTGTAACAGACTTCGTCTTTCACCCTCGAACCTAATTTACGTCCTTCAAGCAGAAGCGCTGCAGCTGACGTGACGAGCTGCAGCGCGTTTGGTCAGAGCTCTGACCTCTGCAGGGTTCTCAAAGCGCGGAGTTCGGCCGGAGCGTTTCCCAGGGCTGGAGTACGGAAAGAGGGGAAAAACGAGTTTGGTTTCATCTGGTGTTTCCATCAAACCAAGACGGCATTTAAATAAATGCTTCATGAAGTTATTTGTGCTTCTTTTGCACAAAAATACCCCGATTTGAATGTTGTCGGAGTGCCAAGGTCGAAAGTCTTTCACAAGAGGAGCACTGCGACTTTATTCTCACGTGAAACTTCGTTGGAAATTGCTTCGGGTTACTTTCAAATGTAACGGACACAGAGACGAGAAAGAAGGGGGAGAAAGGTGGTGGGAAATGCTTAGAGGGAAAGAACAAGAGAGGAGCAGAGGAGAGGAAGAAGCATGGAGACAACAGCCTTGAAGTTTGCCTCTGCACCTGCAGAAAGAGAGAAAAAGAAAAACAGAGAAACCACAACAAACAACACATGAACATATATAATTAAAGCAGGTATAAGATCATTGGAAAGTGCATGGTACATGGAAATACACAATGCATTTAGTAACAACTGCAGCCCAACTGAGGGCATCTGACAAAACACCTGAGTCCAGTTCAATTTTGAAAGTGTGTAGAGTTGAACATTAATGCCTAATCAGTCAGAGACAGAAAACATCTATGCGTTGTTGCTTCCCCTTCGGGACACTGCGGGTGCTTTGGTGTCACTGTGAGCTGAACTGTGGTGAGACGACGTGTTGCCAATCCCCGAGTCCTCGTTAAATTCACGATGGAGACGCGTAGTTTTATGATCTGACCTGAAATAAACAGACACTCAACAGTGTTAATTACACAAATGAGACAAAATTAGTACTACAGCGTCGGAAGTCAAGATAGAAGGTGAGCTTGTGAGATGAGATACCCCGAATGTGTCACGGCCACTATTAAACAAGGTGGTGGCCGCATCGTGCTGTGGGGATTCATTTGGAAAAACCTTTTAGAGGCATAAAAGACTTATAGATGGGGTGGAGTGAGAATGTTTCTTCGAGAAGAACAACAACCCTGAACGTGAAGCCACAACTGCAAAGTAATGGTTCGGATCAAATGAAATTCACGTGACACAATGGCCCAGTCAAAGCCTCATTGCAACCAATTACGTTCTGTGGGAACACTTGGAAGCTGACGTTCGCAAATGCTCGACATCAAGTCAGCCTGAGGTTCAGCTATTCTCCAAAGGAACAGGCATAAATGTTCCCACTGAGATGCAAAGCTGGTGGAGCCACAACCACAAAACATCCGCGCCCGTAATAATGGCTAAGGGTGAACTACAAAGTATTCACCGAGGCTTAGATACTCGGCTTTATGCAGAGAAGTGGACGAAAAAAAATTAGCTCAGACTTCTGAGGATAACTTCCTCCCTGAAGCCAGCGAGTGATGTGACAAACGACGAGTTGACGCCCGTAACAGCCGGCGAGAAATGAGAGCTGGACTGCCATTGTGTCTCTTTCATCTTCCTCGGCACTCATGCTGGTCAAAGCAAACGTCCCGCACGCCGCTTGACCTCAAACCTCTGAAGTCTGCCCTCATTATTTTTCTTACCTGCATTAGATCCTCTGGATTGATGAGGCCAGCTTTGCAAAGGAAGAGTTCTTTGCCAGCCGTATGTGAGCGGCATCCGATCACCCATCAGCCGGATCTGCAACAGACGCCAGAGGACACCGGACAAGGCCTTGAGTTTTGGGGGGAGATGTTAGAGTAAACGTGAACAGGAGACCTTTTCAATAAATTACACAAATGGTGAGGCAATAAATTTGGCTCCGATAAGGAGTGGTCCGACTTGGACCTTTTTATTGAAACGCATAAATATAAGTGATGGTGAAGTGGCGATTCCAAATTTAATCAGCTAGCATGGCTGTAAAGATAGAAAGAGGCGTAAGTAGAGCCATTAGACGTAGATTACCAATTGAAAGCTCTGAGGGAGACGCCATCTTAAGCACTGATTTCCAGGGCCCGAGGTTGTAAGGGGCCTTAGGCAGAGTTACAACTGGATTTTATTGTCTGTATTTCTAGATATAAGCCAGATGTTTGTTCTTGTAAGGGTGCAATGAAGAATTCCCCAAGACGTCCAGTTCCAATAGTTCAACTTGCCCAAAAACAAAACCGCGGACAATGGGTCAACATAAAAACAAGAGGTGCAACTGGAATCCCTGCTACAGCCCGTCACAGAAGTGCGAGGTGAGAGGCAATCCTGCTTAACGTTGAACTCTGAACCCACCAAGAACTTTCTCCAGCTCTCTTTCCAACCAAAGGTTCTGAGGACAAGTAACCACAAAGACACCATCAGCATCCTCAGACACACGTTGAGACAACGGACATCACTGTTCGACCTGTTCATCAGATGCCCCTGGTAAAAGAAACCTCCTATGATAATTGGACGTCATCATTGTCTTTTTGTCTTTCACCCTGTTCCATAGTGGGCCGGCAGAGGCAGATCTCCAGACATTTCTGTTCTGGGCTAATTTTCTAGTTAGTTCCAGGTGAGGTCCATTTTCTAATTATTTTAGTTTTTATTTTTTTTAATGTCTGTCTCAAGTCTTTTCGCCCGGTGATTCTTGGACTGTCTGTGATGTTGGTCGGCGCTTTGTGTGGAGTGCATTCTACCCGGCGCCGTCTTTCCTTCCCGATTTGTGCCTCCGCTGAGAGTCGGCAGATCTTTTCCCAAAGGTTGATGTCACTGATGGCAAATGTGGAGAATCCTTCTGAGACAGCTGCGCAGGAATTTCTTTCTTTTTTTTTTTTTTTTTTCTGTTTGAAGTCGCGTTTTTCTTCCAGGACTTAAAGTCAATGAACTTGACTTTAAGTATGTAAAATTGTGAGAATCCATTCATTCTTTGCCGTTTGAAGATCATCGACCTGAACTCGTACTTAGTAATAATAACGCACACAAGAAGAGAAACTCAAGGAATTGTCACACGTGTCCCAGATGAACCAAGACTTTTTAAGACTTTGGGGAGGAGCTAGATTAATCAGAATCTGTCTTCAGGAGTCTGTGGAGGACTTTTGTACCAAACTGAATGTTTTTTTGTTTTGTTTTGTTTTGTAAACGCTGTTAACAGACAAAGAGAAACCACAAAACTTTTTCATTTCAAAATAAAAGCATAAAATATATGTATGGAACATCAGTCTTAAAAGCACTGATCATCATGTCCACGACTCATTAAAAACTTAAGTGTACCAGACAAAATGTTGCACTAACACACAGTGGAAGCGAAATACGATTCGACACTAGAAGATGTCAGGGCGTAAGATTCCGTCACGCCGCTAAACCTGAGCCATAAGAACAGTTATTTAGATGTAACCACATACTTCTGCATTGAGAAGCACAAAATAATAATGATTAAAAAAAAAAAAAAAAACACTAGTGAGCTTCATGGAACAGAGAGAGCTGGCACTTTCCAAAACACAGAGCATAAGATCCAAACTCCAAATTGGATGATTAATTTTCTTTTACCGCGGCAGTTACAGCCACAAAAGCGAATCTGCGGCTTTGCAGACACAAGCTAAATAAGATTAAATTGATGCGGCAAAGAAAAACGGCGCCAGACGTAAAACAAATTAATTAAAAAAAGCGCAAAGCAGCTGAAACTCTTTTGGACAATCGATAGAGTGAACCACAGCAAAAAAAAAAGGAAAAAAAAAAAGAAAAACGGTTTGATTCAAGAGCCAGGATTTTTTAATGAGATGCTTTTCCTCTGCGGGCGCCATTTTCTGTGATTGTGTTTGCAGTGGACAGTTCACACTTGATGCTAATTGACATTAAGCTGCGCCGCAGCTAACACACATTCGATGTTCTGCCCGGGGGGAGGGAAGTGTGTGTTGTTGCAATGGACTTGGAGTCCCGTTGTGTGACTAAAGGGCGAGAGACGCGCCGCCGATTCGGCAGCGAGAGGCTTGAGCTTCGTTTCAGAAAGGCAGCACGTCCGTTTTTTGTACAGCACGGAGAAATGCTGTGTACTAAGAAAAACAAAACAAAACCCCCCCCAAAAAAAGAAAAAAAAACCCAGCAAAGAATAATATACCAATATACCTTAAGATATTAAGTTTTTTTGGCAGTAAAGGAAAAAGTAAGGGAACGTTTGTGCTGTGTGCTTATTTATTGTGGAGCAAAGCAGATTAAAACATGTCCGCAAGGAGAGTTGTGCTTTTTGGTTTTTGTTTGTTTGTTTAAGAGAAAAAAATCGTGAACCAGATTATAATTTTGTCTTGCTCTATTATTATTTCTGAGGGTTTTAAATTCTTAATAGGTCTGTGTCGTGCCTCAGGCTGTGTGTGTGCCGGTTTTGCATTTGGCTAAAGGGAAATGTTTAAAACTTCCTCCGATGTCAGACTTCATCCACAATACATATATATATGTATATATATATATTTTTTTTTTTTTTTCTTTTTGGATAAAATGATAATGAGGATGTAATTCTTTGTTGATCCCTGGGGAAATTTCACTTTCCCTCCCACCTCTTGGAGATTAGAGGTCAGGGTCTGCTTTGCAGGAGCGTCCCCGGAGCCCGCAAAATCTCTCCGAATGGCTCAAGGACACCGGAGGAGAGCAGACCTGTGAGATGTTAGCGAAACTCTTCAGCTCGAAGGGATCGCCCGGTCTCGTTAATCAGGACACCTGACTGTCCTTTTGGATGGAAAAGGGATAAGATTTCCCCTCAGTTTGCTGCCACTGCAGTTATTGCTTGACGTGAAACAGGGCGGCGTGGGACGCCCAGGGAAGGCACAATCGCATCATGGCGCCGTCCCTGTTCGTCTTTTAAACGTGACGACGTGGCGTTTATGAGGCTACAGACACCAACAGGCAAATGCACAGGGGGATATTTAGGAATATGACAAATGAAGCAATATTGGCTTTCATATTTCCTCTGATATTCAGTGGATTAGCAGAACAGGCGAGAGGTGCCGCACACTTCAGAATGGACTACTGATGCACCGATTCACTTTTCTCACTGCTAATACCGATACCGATATCAGAGGCCGATACCGATCCGATACAGAAAAACAGCTGAATTGACTTAAAGTGTTTCTTTTATTAAACAAAAACATAAACGTACTGAATTCCAAACGTATTTAGTGGCTTCACCACTACGGCGCACTGAAACACACCAATAGCTTCACAAGCTATGTAAAAACAAAACAACTTTAATTTGTTCATTCAATGCAGTTAGAGATAATGTAATGTAAATTTATATCACATTCATATTTATTTGTTTTATATTTGTTATTTATAAAAAAAATAAAAAATAAAAAATTGAAGCAAACAAAACTACCTTGGCCAAACACGTAAAAAATAAAATGTAACAAAACTTCTTTCAAATGGTTTATGATTGTTAGGAATTCTAACTATAATGTAAAATTAATAATAAATGGATGATGTTGCTCAGAGCACAAAATTTAGAATTAGACTGAATAGATCCACCCTTTATGGATCCGGCACATTGTCACCGACATCCGACCTGGGATGTTTTTCAATATCGGGACCGACACAGATATTGATCAGATCGGTGCACCTCTAGAGCCATGACAGAAACAATTGGCCTCTTCAAATCTCCAGTTCCCGTTTTCAGGGCTCTGGATTGTTGGCTATCTGGTCAGAATATGCGAAAAAGACTTGTTGATGAATGAGCGACTGCGAGGGCAAAGGGCATAAGTGATATTTGAACGTTCACCTCAGAGCCCCCGGAGCAGCACTCTGGTCACGTCAGCTTCTTCCCCACCTCGCTGCAAAAACGGAAAGCACTTCCACTCCCGTGGCATTTCAATAATTAAATGTAAACGGTTTCTTTTTCCTTATATGATGGTATATTTACCATGGTGACAGATTGTTCATTTAGCCAGCTCACTCCTCAATGGAGCTGCTAAATGAGGCACCGAGGGGCCCCGGCACGTCTGTGTAACAGCCTGGTCTGATGCCGACTGAACCAAGACGAGTGGAGAAGTGATGGAAAGACAATCTGTTCTGACCTAATGCTGTCATCTGTTGTGAAAAGGAAAAAAAAAAAAAAAAAGAAATGGCTGAGCTGTTGTCCACGGCTGCCCTGGTCACATTTTTCCGCTTCGGACTCCACAGGAGATCCAGACAGTCTAATGCGAGTCAGCGATGGCCCTTACTGCTGCAGCCGTTTGCAATCATTAGCCGGCAGCTCGGCTGCAGCAACGACGTCTCGAGTGTTCGAATACAGGTTTCGCTGCAAGTTTCCTGGTAGAGGGTAAGACTCGAAGTGTAGCAGGGAGATGAATTTTTTTCAACTAAAATGGAATACATTTGATATCAATTCATACATAATTGTTACCATAAAAATCATATTTACTGAGAGCTTTTTGATTTTGATTGAGATGTCCACCATGTCGGTCATGGAAAGTAAGTTTTGTTTTGGTGTCAAATCAATCAAACACTAAATCGCTAAACACATAAAACATAAGCATAAAACTCTAAACCATTGATCGCAAAAATCTGTGGAAGCTAATGCTAACTATTTGGACGACTGCCTGTTTGCTTCATTTCCTTCCACTTGACAACTGATGTGAGACTCATGAACACCGAAATCCTGCGATTCTGATTTTGTTCCATGTGATGAATTAGATGTTGCCCGACCAGAACGACCAAAGACGAAAGCAGATGACGCGACGTGAAGTTCACCCATGTCGTGAAAGTCTGCAGTAACTGGTGTAAAACGCTCAATAAAGCGGCAGCCATCTTGAACAACGCGTCAACCTTGACATTCTAACAGTGGCTCACAACCTGAGGGGTGAGCATGCTAAGTTTTAAGCTTGTATCCACACCAGAAATATTTTTTACAGTAACACGCTGCGCTGTCGAGTCTGGTCACATCGGTAATGAAGCAATGATCCCACCCTCTGCCTGGTAGCGTAGCTAAAAGACAAGCCTGTGTCGACCGTCGACGGAGCAGAGTTGGATACGATTACCGCGGCGCAGATGAGTTTTTAGGAAAATGGATTCAATTAAATCTGAGAAGATGATGGAGTGCTCTGGGCTGAGCTCCACTGGCTCCTGGAAGAGTTAAGAAGTGAGACGACATATGGTCAGACATCGCGCCAGTGGCATAATGATGGAGGGACAATAATGACGGCTCTCAGCACTCCGTTCCCCGTTTCGGGGCCGCGAGGCCACAGAGGAACATATGTCTGGCAGTGTTTTTCCGATGAGACAGTTGTTGGTTTGTGTGGCTGATGCGAGGCAATCAATCACACCGGTGGCCTTTGTTGTTGAGCTCAAAGCCGCGCCGATCAATTGGACATCTTTGATCAACTCTCTGATGTTTTCTGTTGTGGGACACTTTGAGGAATTAACATGAATTTGTTGAATTAACGCCTGAGTCAGGAAGTTCACTAGCTTTTGGCTTCCAACCCAACTGTTCTGCCAAGAAGTATTCCAAAAGGGTTGATGGAGGCTCATGGAGAAGTTAATAAGATAGACTTGAACAAATAGCAATTTAGCCAATCACATTTCGGCAGCTCTGTATTTCTTGGCATCCAGACAGGGTGGAGATCATTTGTTCTTGCTGGATTCATTTAAAATAAGTTCATACTTCTTCTACCCAATCCTTTGAGCTGTACTTTATTGCTGGTGTCCTTTTGTTTTAAATGTATTCTCTTACCTCTGCTAGCTGACGAGAGCCTTCATGCTCCTTCCACCGCAAACGGACAAAACGGCCCCCAATTAAACGCGATTGGTTGCATATGTAACGCTGCGCACTGTGATGCAAGAGGACGGCGAATGTGTCTAAAAATAGACATAAATGGTGACACCGTGATTTGGATGAGTAACTTTGATAAACAGTACTGGTTCGGAAATGGTATCCTGTTAAATGACTTGTTCTTGAAAACGTGGTCGTCTGTTGGGTCATTGAGTATTTTGGTTTCGCTGTAACTTTCTGTGTCGCCATCATCAACTCAAAGTCACTGAGTAGAAGTCGATTATATTCCTTGATTGAAATGGCAACACAAACATGATTAAATCGCAAAGTTTGACCTAAAGTCGAAGTTCTTAAAACCTATCCAATTGTCAATTTGTTGCCTATTGTCATTTTGTTGCCATCATTTTCGTAAGTAGACAGCTGTCACACATTTCTGCTTGTGCTGACCCGTGGTTACATCAGTGATCCGGGTCATTTCCATCCTCCATTATGCGTCTCCATGCATGCAATACCTCCGAACTCTAAACCCGGAGAGAAAAACCCCCAGACTGCCTGGGCCGCAGCCCAACACAGACATCGGGGGGCCAGTTGGGTTGTCTGCTCTGCCAGACCCTCGTGCTGGATCCCTCCACCGCAGCGCTCGCTCTTCGTTATTTATTTTTTCTCCTACTTTCAGTATTGGGGTCACGTTTCTCTGCTTTGACAGAAAAGATTTCTTTAGAGAGGGGATTAAAAGGCATCCAAACCGCTCCTGATAGGAGGTGTCTGGCCGCTGACGGTACTGGGTTACGGTTCACAGTTGCTCCGGAGTCGAGGAGGGAAACACGGGGGGCCGCTGACGGTCAGCGAGGGGTTCGCGGCAACGGGAAGCGTCTGATTGGCCTTGACTTGACATGCAGGCGTGTGCGCTTTCATGCGCGTTTCGAGATGAAAGGATGGGCGTTGTTGGTCTCCTCTTCAGGTGGCTGATGAAAGTGATGCAACCTACTGAAAGAAAGTCGTCACAACAACATATCAGACCTCTGTTGTTAATGAACCGCGATGTCGGACCGCCAAACACTTCCTGTCGCGTCGGCTCGACTTTGCACAAGACGTCTCCGACTTCCCGCCAAAACGGGCGTTTGCTCGGCGGCTCGTTTCAACGCGGAGCGTTGCTCGCTCTGTGACGCCGGGCAAGTAACGGCCCGATGCCGGGGCGGCCGCGCCAAAGGTACACGAGTGACCCGCTCGGAAAAGGTCACCCACACTACAGGGCTGATGCGGCGAGGCATCCTCCACTCAGCGGCTAATTAAATGTCAGCGAGTCGGTCTGAACAAAAAAAAAGAAAAAAAAAGGAGAAGCAGAGGGAAGGAGAGAGTCTGAGGTAAAGAGAAGGAAGAAAAAAAAAAAACTAAAAAGAAGTGTGAGCGAGACAGACAAGTAGACAGGGAATGGACCTTGCTGTAAATGTCATGTTACATAAGGTCCGGATTGTTGGCAGCTTAGAAAGCAGGAACTGAAAGGAAAGAAACTTTTAGAGACGTATGATTTGCTCAGGTTCTGTTAGCTTCCTTTTCCCTGTTGCTTTCTCTGTCGCACTTGTGTGAAGCACGTCGTTAGCTGCCTTTGAGACGAAAAAATATGCAAATGAATTGTTGCCACTGCATTTATTATACGTCTTTTTTTGTCCATTCCTCTTTCATCTGACTGCTACACTGAACAGAGCATCGATTTTGAGGTCCTGGCACTACCTGCCTTTCCTTTCGACGTATAATTGCACAACTTGACATTTTGAAAATCAAACTTGCCAAATGGAAACACACCCATTTTTGAAAAAAAAAAAAAAAAAAAAATAGAAGATGTTTTGGTGCCAGGATGAAGTCGTTTTTTTTTGCTTGTTTGCTTTTTTGGCCGTAACGAAATTAGTCTGTTTCACGAAAGACTTTTTTCACGTCACACGAGTCGCAAGGTCAACCACCGGATGTTGCCACTTGCACAAACCACAGAAAAAGAACACAGGCCGTCGTTTTAACGACTTATCACACGATCAAACTTTCTTAAATGATGGAAACACTGTAATCGCAAAATTTATATATATATATATTTTTTTTACATTATCCTTTCAAATGGTTCAGAAAGTAAATTTTAGAATTCTAAATATAACGTAAAATAAACAAACATGACGTTACTCGGAGCACAAAGCGCAGGATTAAACTGAATAGATCTACCCTTATCGATCAGGCACATCGTCACCGATACCCGATCAGGAATTTTTTTCCAATATCGGTGCACCGATACAGATATTAATATCGGATCGGTGCATCTCTGGCGTCAACGCTCTTCGCTCTCAGACTGAATTACAGTTGAGGGAATTATGACTTTTAGACAGATGTACTGTTACGTCAGCAGAAATGATTCTCCGTTAACTAACCTGAAGTCGGTCCCCGTGGGTCGGAGAGAACCGTGCTCTGTCTGTCTTTCCAACCAGGAATGTTCGTCCTGCTGCTCCTGGTTTCGCAGGAACTGATTTGATCACATAGTCGTTCAGCTCAAATTTGTGTTTGAGGGTTCTGTGAAGTAGGGTGTGCTCTCTTTTTTTTTTTTTTTTTTTTTTTCCCCCCTTTTTTTTTTTCAAAGGGAAAATTATGGAAGCATCTCCTTTCCCCTGAAAAAAAAGCTACTGAATAATTCACTATGCCCCAGTTTCTGCCCATTAGGTTGACACACTGCTGGAACTCTCTTGCCTGGAGAAGTTGACAGCTTCCTTACACGCACACACACACACACACACACACACACACACACACACACACACACACATGCGCGCGGGTGTGCGCGCTCCCGCACTTTTAACAATTTTACTGCTTTGAAAGAGAATTTTCTCTCCAGTTGCAGCAGTTAATTCAGTGATATAATTATCCACCTTGGCCTCTTTTCTCCTCCCGTTCTTTTCCCACTTCTTATGGCTTCGAAATGCTCCACATGCATATCGTACACGAGGCTGTCGTGCTTATATTAATAGCTGCGTGTTGATAGTCCAGTTCCGCCATTATAAATCTCTTTAAGTATTTTGTGTACCTTTGAACAAAGAAACCCGTTTTGAGTCCTGCTAATGCTCTAGTTTTCACAGGACATGAAAGTAGCTGAAGATTTTACCCGAGGTTACCACCAGGGGGCAGAATATTGGGAACGCTTAATGGTTTTCTGTTCAAAACTAAGCAATGAGGCAAACTACAGAATATTACACAGATGTAAAAAAAAACAAAAAACAAAAAACAGAAGAAGATTAGACACAAGCTTTCACAATTTAAGTCACACTCTGATCTGCACCGGCAGTTTTTAGTGATCCCAGGTTTTATAGAAAGTTAACATAACTTTATCGATCGCTATTTGTAAGGTCAATAGTAGCAGTGAAAGTAGTAGCAGGATTGCATGTCTTATTGATGACTCCTGTACTTTCTGCTGATGGAGAGGCAGGTTTGATATGCAGCAAGATCCACCAGTAAGATCAGAACTACAGGGAAGGCCTTTCCTCTAGAATAAAGGCATGAGAGTTAAAAGGAGGTTTTGCCAAATCTTGATACGTTTGGTGCCGAAAGACATAACCAAAGCTTCGGAGGAGTCCCTGGGCAGAGAGGGTTACGGGTTTTCCTTACTCTGGTTCCTTAGTCTGGTCCTACGGAAAACAAAATGGCAGCCAGGCTGGCGAAATGCTATTAAAAAGACCAAATCAGGAGATTTTGATTGCAAAATTAAAAATAAGCTGCTACAATTGCATCACACAATGCGCTGGCATTAGAAACAATCGCTCAAAAGCTGCAGCGTTCCCGTTAAACGCACTTGAAATCACACGCGAATAAGTTTGTCCACGCTGCGCCGTCATCCTCCTACTACTTCCTGTTGTCTCCTTTTTTGTGGTTTCTGCCAAAAAATTTGAACTCTTGAGTACTGGTGTGGAAAAAAAGCCATTCAAAGCTCCCAAGTAGCCGTAGAAAACTAATGGATTCATTTGAAAGACGGATGACTTTAACCATGTCGTGTGTCCCAAAATGCTCTTCTTTGTTTTTTCCCCGTGTTCTCATCATTTCCGGTCTTTGCCGCCCGTTTTATTGGAGCTCGGAGAACGCCGAGCTCCAACGCGCTCGGCGTTCTCCGAGAGACAAAGTGAAACACAATCGACAGAAGTCAATACGACTCCTGCCCGCCTTCCTGGAACTCGCCATTCAAATATTGAGCACCACTTAAAACTTCCAACTCCATTTTCGGCTTCTTCTTCTGGCGACGCGGCCCGCGATATGACCGAGCCCAATAATTCATGTGCAGATATGAATGTTTCATTATGGCAGAGGAAATTAAACTGAATTAATGATAATCACACTCAGAGCACTGCTGCTATTTAAGGCCAGCAGGGGAAAAAAAAAAAAAAAAAAAAAAAAAAAGAAATAAAATCTTAAGGGAGAGTGATGCGGTGGACCAAAATGAACCTTCTAGTTCATCCGATAACGGCGTAGAGACGAAGAATATGTTGGGTTTAATGAATTTACGGATATAGATTTATGACTTTTTAGCTCTGTGGTTCTATTTTCTCTCCGGTTTAATGATTTAAGGTGTTGTCCTCCTGAGTCTGGTTCTGTTAAGCTCACATTGATCTCGTTTCATTGCTTTTGATTCGCATCCTCTCTTCTTTTGTGCGTCGTTCTGTTCCCTGGTTTGTTTCAGTCAGTCTTGCTTTCTGATCTCGCCTGGTTTCGGATTTCATCACCAGCTCCATGTCAGTCTCCATAAACACTCCTCGGTTTCTTTTGTTCTCTGTCAGTCCCTCGTTGTTTTTCCTCATCTGTTGTGCTTTGATTTTGTTTGGCAAAGGCGGTATTATTTTCAGTTTTCATGTCTGAATGAAGGTCTTTTCATCCACGCTCCCCTTCGTGCCCACCGAACCCCCCCCACCCCACCTTTATTCCTGACATTTAAGCTTCATGAGCGAACATCGTTTTTCAAAAAAAAAAAGGAGGTTTGCATGTTATGTCTGACTCAAGAACATACAAAAGTGTTGTCTGAGACCTATGCAATCCAGCCGTCTACTCCCTGTAGGATTTCAGTCTGTACTTGACGTTGAAGTGACGCCCCTCAACGCCAAACCCATCGAATGTTTTTGACGTCCCGACGTGTTGAAGGTGACCACAGCAAACGGCAGAACACAAAGAGTTCAAGTGCGTACGCCTCTCCTTTACGGCAGTCAGCGATCTCCGCGAGCCGTCGGGGTCAACGCAGCAGGACTCGGTTCCCTTTCCGATTTTAAGTCGACCATTTTCCAATGCGTCAAGATTCTAAATCCAGCAACAAACACTAAAAATCTCCCAAAGTGAGATGACCGGACAGTTTCTGGTGAAGGCTTCATAGAGGAACAAGTGGCTGGATGAGCAGCAGAAGCAGCTGCTTGTTTCTGTCTCGTCTGTTCTGCCGACGGTCGGCCAAAGGACCATCGAGCAGGTGACGTTGCCGCTCCCCGTCTAGCTACAAAAGCCCTCTACAGTTGATTTGGTGCTGTTGAGCTCATAGGGCAAGCAACACAAAACCAAGCAAAGTGATTGGATCATCAGAATTACGCAACTTTGTCTTTTCTGGATGTGTGGCGTCTGATGTGTCGGAGACGTTGACAAGCAGCAGTGAATAAGAGTCACGTTGGACAAATGCTCCACTAGTCAGCCACTATTATTAAAATTATTATTGTTATTATGTCACTTCAGTGGGTTGATGCGCATCGTAGCCTACTGAATCGTAATTGAATTGTGAAGTGGCTGAAAATGTCCACTTCTACCTGTTAAGCATCTTTATGGAGATGGGAAGCTACTTCAGCTCTGTTTCTAATTCCCATGTCCTGTAGAAATTACTTTTATGTTAATCTACAATTATCTGATTCCTCCAGTCACTTTCACTTTCCTTGAGCGCTCCCCTCTTTGAATCGCCGCCCCTCCTTAAATCCATAAATCCATCTCCGTTCGCCTCGACCTTTTCCTGTCCGTTTCGACTCCGCCGCCCCTCAATGAGCCCGTTCCTGTTTTCCAAACTCTAACGATGGCGCTGTCCGTGTGGCTGCCTGTAAGCCGTGCATTGGCGCGGGCGCGCGCGTGTGTGTGTGCTCATGTAGCATGCTGAGCTTGACATCGAGCTGTCCACCTACGATGGAGCCAGACTCGGTGTTGTTATAAAAACCCAGAAATTCACACATATTACAGACTGTGTGGAGATATGTAAAGAGCCAGTGCTAGTATTTCACAGCAAAGGGGGTGATTAGCTGCAGTCTGCACAATTAGCCACATGAGAAATCTGAGCAGAGCCTCTGATGGTCTTTAGATCAGAAAACTTTTCGGAGTCCTCATTGGAGAAGAATTACACAAAATCAACTTTTTGACCTTAATGTCATGTTGCAATGTCAGAACCTAATTGAACATAGAGCTGCTGTTGCTTTGACTGAATCACGCATGGTTGAGACATCCTTGAATCCACCATGGCAACCATCAAGGGCTGCCGCTTATTGACCTAAAGCTCCACCTTGGAGCTTCGGCCCCCAGCTGAGCTCCGGCCAAACGGAGCACCCCTCCCCCCCGCGGGGTCCGACGCTGCTCCTCCGGACTAGCGGCAGCGGCAATTGGCAAACGCCTGGTGAAAACATCTCTGCCGAGCTCACCAGGGCAGCGTTGTTGCGATGACGTGCTGAAAGGGAGAGAGTGTCCGAAACGTTGGGAGGCTCTTAAAGAGACGGAGGCCACTTTCAAGGGATCAAGCCAAATTCCTTTCAAGTTGGTTTTATTTCTGCAATCGTCACAGTGGAGGGTTGGTTTTGGAGACAAAACCCACAAAGTCGGTGAGCGCAAACAACACGACATAGTCTGTTGCACGACTGGATCAAACTCAAAAGTCTCCTTGAAATTAGGGAGATTTGAATGGGAATAGTGATGTGACCTCATATGAGTTACTGATGGAGAGGACAGACCGCTGATCCAGCTCGACGCCACGGCACCAATGGATGAGCAAGGAGCGAGTTAGCTTCTCTCGTGACTATCAGAGCTGTGGGAACCATGGTAGCAAAGCAAATCAGAATAGACATCATTTATTTTGAAAAACAAAAAAAACCCGGTTTTATTTCTGTGAATTCGTCTGGCTGCACCGTACCAACGTCAACTACTGGTAGAGATCGATATGAAATATCTAAACATTAGATAGCTACAATTATTTTGGAGTGAAGTGGTAAAAACTAGTTATTTGTTTGTCAGTAAGCTTTTTTTTTGAGAAGATAATTTTATATAGACATTTCTACGTGAACATTTTCTGGGGTGTTTGAAAGTAATCACCATGCCAACAAGATATTGAGTCTTTACCGTGTATAATTAGTTGTTATGACTGGTACACTGTGTTTTAATCATTAAAATTGATGCAAATCTTCACTTTACCAGTGGAAACAGTGAGACACAAATCATAAGACGACGCAGTAATTAACTGGCAGTCATTAGTGGACTTTTTGCTCAACCTATACGGCTAGAAACAAGTCGCTTTCAGACAAAATGCCTCAAGGTTGCGAAAATATAAAAAAAAAAACTTTGGATTAAAAGTTCAAATGTTTATGTCTAAAAAGCCTCAGAGGTGTTTAATTCAGACGACGGGGAGGCTGACGACCGAGCATCTGGTCACCGTGGATGACACTGAGTTTCGACAGCAAGAGCACCAGAACGAGAACTGCTCAAAGAGCCGAGCCCCTGAAGGACGTGAACGTTTCCGCGGACAGCAATCCATCAGACCATCGACCCGATGCGAGAAAAAGACGGGCGGCCATCGTGTTTTTCTCATGATTCGAACGCAAGACATTCTATTCATATTCCGGTGAGGACAGTATGGAGCGCGGCGTGATTATTAATTCACGCCAACACCTCGTTCTTCTACGGCTCACCGACGTCTCCTCCCTTTCAAAGCCTAATTACATCCGTGTACCTCCAGACGCAGAGCGCCACTCGGTTCGCCATGTAGCTTCTCATCTGAGGCGTCCGTCATCAGGGAGTTGGCTTCGTCTGTGTGAGTCACGAAAAGCTGTGAAAACCCCGGCGGCATCTAATGAGATAATGGAATTAAGACATATGTCCACACAATGCAAGGAAGAAGCGCGCAGCACGAACCAGCTCTATATATACTAACCCCTATTAGTTAAGTTGCCCTGATAATGCTGTTTATTATCGGGACGTCGTGGTTGGCGTCGTGTTCTAAGAGATTTGTCATCTAAAGGTCAGTTGGGTCTACTTTCTGCAGGATCACATGTGAAACGAGCCATATTTTCACATTCTGCTTTCTCACACGTTTACATGTGATAAATTGAAGTCGTCTTATTTACATATACACATATATGAGTATATATTTATAGGCGTTTTACCATTTGCTGTTAAGTCCAGAATCATTCATACCCCGGGTGGATTTAGGTTTAAAGGGACAGTATTGTGTACTTTCCAGGCGCATGGAGGCATTTTATGGCACAATCAAGTAACTCTGACCTTCAGTTGTTAAAAAAATGATATATGTATCGCATATGACTTCAAACGCCTTGAAATCGGGCCTCTGTCGCTTTAAAAACTCCCGCTCTTTCTGAAGCTCCGCCTTCAGGAAGTCATCACAACATGGCTCCTCTATTAACCCTTTAGGAACGATTTTACCAGCACTTTTCTGAGAAGGAGCTCCTGCATTGAGCTCTAAAGTTTCACCAGGTGTTTGCTAATTGCTGCTGGCTAGTCTGAAGGAATCGAGCGAATTTTCCCAACATGCTTCTTATTTTGAATGGAAGCATTGCGACTTCCATTCAAAAATAAAATCGGTATATGTGTTTATACTCTGACCACTATCAGCCAGAGTCCAGATAGTGGGCGGGGTCGAACCTCCAACTCCTCCCTCAACCCAATTTGATTGGACGATCCTTCTCCTTCACGCCGAATCTCTGGTTTTACTCACATGATGGTTTTACTCCTGCTGTGCAGTTAGTTTTATGCTGGATATTTAACATTCCCTCTGTAATTCACTAGACTCAGCTATACCCTTTTCATGCCAAAAAAAAAATCAGTTTTGTTTTTCTTACTAATTTTGAATGCGACTTTTGGCATATTGCTTGATCAGGCCACTTAAAGCTACATCCATTGCTAAATCAGGCAGTCATCCAGGCCTGGTCGAACCCTCCAGTCCTCCAGGAGAGCAGCACATCTGTCATCACTGCAGCTCACAGCACCAGACGCAACAAGCAGAAACGCGCTCAGATATTCAAGTGGCGACGTTTGCACATTTATTATCAAGCCCGTGTTCAGATGTCACACTTGCCGTACTCAAGTGTGACGCGCACACACGTTTTCTTTTAAAAGTCGATGGCAGTGCGCTGCAGAGGTTGTCCATGGAGCGAATAAGAGCAGCTGCTCAGCTGACCTCAGAGTCTGTAAAGGAGGGCGAAGGTGGAGCGAGGTCACTGAGACATTTAACAGCCAAAGAATTTCAGCTCCGGATCAGGAGGGATGTGTCCTTCTCAGTGTTTTAAACAAACCGAAGGTGACAGCGGGAATCCTTTCTCATCCTGTATTACAGCGGGTCACGATGTGGCAGTAAAGGCTTGAATAATCCGTTCAAACTCCAACCTACACAAAGTGGTCTAGATTTGAGCAACCTGAAAAGGCTTGTTCAAATCTCAGTTCACCATGTAATTTTCACCCCTGGACTGGTGACAATGGATCGGAAATTTAAAGTCAAACGAAGTTTGAGATCAAGACCCGCCAAGGCTAGCAGGGTGGGAAAACGTGATCTCACTCTTTTAGTTACTGAAGCCCAAGAAATGTGTCATATTCATTGAAATTCTTTGAGCTTCGTGTGTTTGTGTTTTTGTTTTTTCAAAGGGACGCAGACTGGACAGCCATTAACATAATGAAATGGAATTCAACTTAAGCCCAAAAGCAGCAAATAAAGACAAAAAAAAAAAAAAAGAGTCCTAGAATACATCCCTGAGGCATCCCACAACCGAAAGAAACTAGGCGACGCAAACTCACGCTGACGCAAGACGTTCAGAACCTAAACCACTCCTGAGATCACAACATAGACGCCAGCGTCTTTGGATAAAAATATATATTGTTAAAATAACTTCAGATGTCACATCAGATGCTTCAGATGCTGTAAGGCTTTAAAGAAAAAGAATGTAATTGTTGAAACATAACCTTCTGCAAACATTTTTACAGGGCTTAATAAGTACAGAGTATCTAAAATGTTCCATACGTGTGACCTGCATGCATAATTTAGCTGACCTTTACATGCCTGTAGGCGTGAGGTCGACGTTTTCTACACTCTATCAACTGAAGAAGTCTATAAACTAACAGAAGTTACTTTTTTTCAGTTTTTTTACATTTCAATTGCATCAGTGTGTGTGTGTGTGTGTGTGTGTGTGTGTTTCTTCAGTTTGGCATGCTGTGTGTCCTCATTTGTATTCATATTACCAGCCGTAGTCTTGCACACATCAACGGCTGCGTTGGTTAGCGGTGGGAAGTGAGAGCACCTTGTGGCAGATCCAGCCTGGCGAAGGCTGGAGCGATTCAAGAAGTTTGACCTGTAAAGCGTTTAGAACCAAAAAAAAAACCTACAGATACCGAATATTTGACCGAATAAAATCATAACCGTTCCGTTGATTTCAAAGGAGATTTGTCATCTTGAGCGCATTTTCTGACAAGATTAAAAAATAAGAAACAAAACAATAATAATAATAATAATAATTCTAATACTAACTTTGCGGCTGAAAGTGACGAGTGAATAAAGGGATGGTGATGTCGTCGGGATCGGCAGCATTTGCTGCGCTTGTTTTCCTGTAGATACAGACGGTTTCTTGTTGGCCAGTGGTGAGACGTCAGGTTTCGTCTCAATGTAAAACAATTGGGCTGTTTAAACAGGTGATGGGAATAAACATCACATCCAGTCCTGCAAATAGATTCAGGGTGTGTTTTTTTTTTTTTTTCTGATACGCGATTCTGAGCCTCACTCCGTCATACGTTGCCTTTTTTTTTTTTTTTTTGTAATTCTTGTAGCTATTCTTTCTCATTATCACATACGTAAGGACTGCCAAATAACACAGATGTTGTCTGTAATTTGCAAGCAGATGTCATTTTTCTCAACTAAAATTAGGATGCTACTCATATCTACGAACTGGGATTTCGAGATTTATTTTAATTGCCTGCTTGTCTGTCACAATGCAGGACGTCCTTTTGGTTTATAGGAAAAGCTGAATGTTTATTCGTCTTCTGGACTTGATGTTTCACTCCACAGCAACGTTCGGATACATCCTGGCCTCCGTTTTTTCAGGTAAAAAAAAAAAAAAAAAAAAAAAAAGAGGAGAGAATATGGGAAAGCATGTTTCTGTATAGTAAATAACTGATGGTACTTTGGTTGTTGTATCTTGTCACGAACATTCAAAATTGTCTGTCACTGCAAAACAAAAAAAAAAAAGCACATAAAGACAACTGAGTGAAATCACTTTCTGAGGGTGAAAGAGAAACTTCATGTGACTAGAATGGATGTCCTTAAGTTTAATAGACCTTTTTCAGACAAATGAGGCCCTGAGCTGACAGTGAGTGAATAATTCAGCACAGCCTTGTACACACACTGCTAAAGCACAATAGAGAGTAAGTAGGTGTTTATTTTAAATGAGCGGAACTGGCGGATGCAGCGTTCATGCATAGAATCCATTTAGTTTTTGCCATTTTCAGATTTTGACCAGCAGCACCTTCCGTATGTCTCGGCGAAGGTGTGAAAACCCAGTTTATTCCGTCACCAGTAAACAGTGCAGTCAGAGATTAAAAAAAAAAAAAAAAAAAAAAAAAATCATCTTCAGTGCTCAGTAATCAAGGCCACCAAGTCCCCACGTCGGACATTTTCCTTAAAACGGTGCGATCCAAACTTTTCTGCCCCGGGGGCCAAAACTGGCAAACCTAAACGTCTTGAGGGCCACGAAATTCATTAGATGTAAAAAACAAACAACAACAACAAAAACAAAAAAAAAAATTCTTTTTTTTTTTTGTTTCATCTGTTAAACAAAATTTTCATAAAATCTTTGAAAATTCAGTGATTCAAAACAAAAAATAGACAATTTCCAAACTTTGGGGGGCGATCAGTTGTTTTCTATTTTGCTGCCCAGATTTCTACTGTTCTGGACTTGAGGTCAGGAGCCCCATCAAAACCATTTCAAGGGCCACAAATGGCACCCAAGCCACACTTTGGACTCCCCTGTTTTAAAGGTTTTGTACATCTGCACCCAGGAAAAGTTTCTACTAATTCTGGAGGGAGATTATATTCCTTCCTTGTATCAAACTTTATTCATTTTTCTTTACTAACAGACGTTTAGCAGAATCTGCCGCTGCAGCCGCTTTCGGAACGTGTCTGATTTGATCCGCGCCACATCTGCGCCAGGCTCTGTTTGTTTTCCTCCGCTTTATAAAGTTACACGTGCATTTTGACACAACAGCGGTGATCTCCAACGCTTTTAGGGCACAACATTCGCATTGCGTCTTCACGCAACAAAAACAAAACACTTAAATCCGGCTGGTTTGGTTCCACACCGGCGCTCCAGAAATAAATGTGATGTGACAAGAGTTTTTTCTTCTTCTTCTTTCTCTTCTTCTTCTTCTTCTTCTTCTTCTTCTTCTTCAGGCTCACTGTCTCTAGCTGTGGGTCCAACTGATGGGGAACACATATTGAGAAACATCCAACTAAATCTAAATGCTAATGCTGGAAGAGGATGGGGGAGACGGGTGGGAAGTTTGCAGTGCAGCACCAACCAGAGGGAACGGAGTGCATGAACCGATCAGAACTGGAATGACCCCAGCTTGTATTTAGCTCGACTTGATTGGTCCTCGATACGAGCACATTTTGACCCTTTGCAACCGCGTCTTTTAATCCCGCGAGGACGTGCAGGATCGGGGTATGAAACGGAGCGACTGCAATCGTTCTCCCAATCTAGAATATCTTCCAAAGCTACACTAGCATGGCTAGTATTGAATATCGTTCAAATTGAACAATATTAGCCGTGCTAATGTGGCTTGTTCGAGCCGAGCTAATTTGTCTGTGGAGGTAGTAAAACGACTTGGGGCTCAAAGATGGCGGGATCTCCAGAAGGTGGAAATCGCTAGCTTAGAAATACATTCCTTCTTCCTCCTGTTGCAAATGACCAAATGACCGACTTTAGCTGCATTCACACCACATGATTTATACCACAATGTCATAAGCGGAGTTCACTGTCACACCAGACCCGACATAAGAGTCAAAGTCTAGATGCTAACTTTTTTTCTTGTTTGGCTGCATGATGGTGGGCCTATGACTCTTCAGACATATACCGCCTCCACAATTCAATATTTTACTGCATCTTACGAATCATATGTACTTACAAAGTATATATGAACGTCAAAGTGAAATCAGCTAAATAAAAGCTATATTAGGCGAGCAATGTCTCGTTTCTTGACAAGCTTTAGAGGAGTTGGCGTCAGTTGTTTTGTTGTCCGTCACGGCAGAGTGAGCCGTGACCTTACGTGCCAAGGGTCAATAACTGGATGGATAGAGTGTGAGCTGCCAGGATTAGAAGTAGGCTTTCTTTGTGACAGACAATCTTTATTTTTATTTTTCACTTGTCTTGTGCTCCGCAGCTGCCAGCGTCGAGCAAGCTAGGCATATTTTCCATCCCTACAAAAGGTTCCGGCTCTTTACATCTGAATAAAGCCCCGAGGGACATTTGCCTCCTCTCAAAGAATGACAGGCACCGTGTTTTTTTTTTCTCCTCCCTTTAGGATTGTTTGGTTGCCTTTGCTCCCCAGGATATCTGCTCAGATGAGGCGGAAATATTTTACTAAAGGGAAACAAGATGGTACACAGGTATGTTGTCCTCCTCTTGAATGTGTGAACGTTTGACGTGCCACGTCAAACGCACATACAGAGACGAGTTAGGCATGTTTTTTGTGCGAACAATTAAGAAAAGCGTGCATCTGCATGACGGGGGGAAAAAAAACGACGCAGTTAAAAATTGATGAAGGAGACGAATTTGAGCGGACGAAAGGCCTGCGTGACATCATGGCGAAAGAACGCTGCGAATACTGAGGCGAATACCCAAGAAAGAAGCCAGAACCAACATGTGTCTCGACCCTTAGCATACCTCCTAAAATCAGGTAAAAACTTGCTTCAAGGAAAGGATGGCTTTGCTTTGACACGGTCTACACAAACCTTAGAATTCGAAAGGTTCGAAAAAAGATTCTCTATCAAATTCATTAGTCAGGAAACAGAAATAATCTTGGGAACCACAAAATGACCGAAAACAGTAAATCACATTTTCTTTCCAACGCAGCGTAAATATTCGATTTCCGCTGCGTTTCCGTCATTCGGTGCACTGCAGGCGCTCGGCCGTATGATCTGATATTGGACAAAAATCCCCAGTTTCACCCGAAGCATTTTACACTTTCAGCTTCCTACAACGCACATATTGATTTTAATAATTCTGGCGCCGCCTTAAGCCATGGATTCACACACACACGCACACGCACACACACACACACACGCACACACCGTCCTCTGCTTTACTTCACGTCAGAGCTCCCGGCGCTGCCACCGCGCCTCATTAAGGCTGACATTTATAAGCTAAGTTATCAGAACAAGGATATGAACCAAGAAAAACTTCTGTGTGTGTGAGTGTGTTTGTATATAACTGATGTGTATATATGCATTATCAAAACGGGGGAGAAAAGTAAGGAAAGAGCCTGAAGAATTTCAATAAACTAATTTTCATCATTTTTGCTGCTATAAACAACCAACATGAAGGTCATAATAGACAAAGGCCAGAGTGTCTTTAGATCCAGATGCACTCTGTGACATGGCTTTTGGTTCAATCAGTCATTATGTTTTCAAAGTGATGGGCGACGTAATCTGTTTTTTCATCACTGTCAAATGCAAGCTAAAATAATTTGCCGTGCTCATCTTTCTGATTGGCCGTCAGTCAAATTTATCGAGCTGCTTTGCCGCTCAAGCCGGCGCAGCGAACGCGAGACGAACCCAATGGACGAAATTCTGACCAGAAAAAGGCTAAAATCAGAAAGGATGATGGAAGCCTTGTGCTAAACAATTATAATAATGATCCACCTGTGATTGACAGTGAGGGGGGGGGGAAAAAAACCCCTGTATAAGTTGAATTCTTTTTGACATAATAGCCATAATTGTCTGAGTTTGAAAACGTGGCCCCCGGCCCAGGAGCCGATGCTGTTTGGGAACCTCTGTGTTAGGATACGAAGAGGCTTACAATACGTTTTGATTTTCATCTAATTGCCTAAAAAAAAAAAAAGAATCAACTGACATAATGAAGCTAAATGGTGAAAAAAAGCGGCGCAAATTTCAACAGGCGACTTTGAACAAATTAGAGAATAAATTGCAAAGCATAAATGCAAACTGTATGTTCAGTCTATTGTTCCATGATTAGTTTATCACTCATAATAAGTCGATTTATTTATTTATTTTTCACTAGAACAAAACCCGTTACTTGTGCTCACTTACACATGATGGTCAGAGGGAGAAAGTTCAGAGGAAACACTTTTCTTGTGGGTGAGTGCAGACGGGCTCCGCTCAGGTCTGCCTCACACAGGATTAGGAAACAATAGGGTTTGATTGAAAGTAATTAGACTAATGTTGACAAAAAAATTACAATCGAAAAATCCAGTTACCTTTCTATACCTAATCAAGAGTGTTTTACTGAAAATCTTGGTAAAAACGCAACTGGTTTTTTTGTTTTTTTTTTTCCTTCCGCAGCACTTGGACTTTATGTCCAGGGTTCCTGAGATCAATAGATTTCAAAACGCCATTCACTGCATTCACTAACCAGGAAACGAATTTACAGTTATGAAAACAATTTTTCGCGTAAACGCTTGACGAGAAGGCACAAAAATGAACGGAAGATTCCGGATGGTTTTCAAAATAACACACAAAACACCGAAAGGTTTTGCAGGGCTTTTGATTGCCAGAACATCTGTTAATTGGAGCGGCGGTGGTCAGGCATTCGAAATTTGGCCTTTTCAGAAGATCGGCGAGAAGAAAACAGCTGAAAGAAAAGCACAGCGAGAGCAGATTCAGCTTGTTTTCAGACCTCACGGTCCGGAACCGAGCCGAACCGAACCGGACTAAGTTCGGCTCAGAACAAGGACATGAACCGTGTCTGTTACATTTCCAGCTGCTGCCGTGCGTTTTCACAATCGGGGGTCGAAACGAAACAAACCCTTTGGAAAACCTGTTCCCCTCCTCACCTGTGGTGGCGCTGCGCAAAGAACCACTGAAGGAAATCGATGAAAGATTCACTAAATAACCCCCTGCAGGGGAAACTGCATCAAAACGTGTGATAACGCTGTACTTGAATTGGTATGCACGAGACATAAATGAACGCTCGTGAATGTTTATAACTGTTGTCGTGAAGAATCACTCGGTAAATAATGACACTTTAATGCAAAGCTGTACGAAAACTTGCATTAAAAGTCCATTGAAATGGCCAACTTCGCACCGAAGGTGTCATTATTTACCGATTGACACTTCATGGCAACTTGAGTCATAACCATTCATAAAGACTCCTTCATGTTCACAACAGGTGTTATGTCATGTTTATGACAGGGTCATGTCGGTCTTCTGCACGCCCCTTCAAACAAAATGTGCTTTGACAAAATATTGCCGTGTGCATATATTGCCTCAACTGTGTTGCAAAATCCCTTCGAAAAATACAAAAAGCTTCAACGCTTGAATAAACGTAAGTCAAAGGGTTCGAAACGCTTCAGCAATCACTGAGTATTTATTATCAACGAGTAAAGACGCTTTCTTCTAAAATGTGAAGTTGTTTTTTTTTACAGAAACGGGTCATAATTTTGACAAAATTGCATTCGATATTTGGGGGTGGGGGGGGGGGGGGGGGCAGAGGGGGGTCAATTTGTTAAGATGTCCTTATCACATGGCTGTAACGAACCGTCAACTTTCATCTATCACCAAAATCTACAATCCATCGGAAACCCTGTCTGTGTTTAATCCCACTCAGTTTCAGTACGTGATATGATTACTAATAAAAAAAAAAAAAAAAAATCAGTTTTTATGTTTTTTTTCCTTCTCAGAGAGCACAGCAGAGATAAACATCCTAAATAATGTAACCGGACGTCTGATCAGCGCAGCGATCCGGCTGGAAGTTGACGTAAGCGACAAGGCAAGAAAACAAACAAAAAACAAACAAACAAAAAAAAAAACAACCCTTCCAACCCGCACCACACGGAACAGACGTTCGTCCGGTTTCCACCAAAATCAGGAGATTCGAAAAATAAAGAGTGTTGAATGTTTGTGGAAGTCGAGCGACTTGCTGCTCAGCTGGTTTTGCGTTACCTCTGTGATGTGCTCAGATGAAAGTTGGCCTCCTCTCTATTTATTTATTTTTCTTTCTTGAAGTGTTCCTATTATTCTGTCCGTTGCTTGGAGCACACAGTGGTTCAAAGGCAGTCTGGCTTTGACCGGAGCTGATTTGATGCTTCAAATCTTCCCGGATCGTTTCTTGTCCGTTAATGATGTTTGCTGCTTTCGGAACTCGACTTCGGGGAAACAAATGCGAGTTCAGAACTGCGGCATGGATGAGTTAAAGGAAACGTTGATATTTCTTGCTTTTATTTATTTATTTTTTTAATGGTACTCAGGTCAGAGCTGAGGATTCTCTTTGAATTAAGGTTTCAGAGTCAGATTTTAATCACGTTGGCTTCCGGAGCGTTCTGGCGCTGGTCGCCGCCTGGTGACAACTTTCCATCCGCAACTTTCCAACTTTGGAAATGCAGCGAAGATGAAATAGATGAATGTTTAATTTTTCAGGGGGATTATTTCAGATCCGTTTTGCGAGCCAGGCGCCTCTTGCTGTTCCTTGTTAGAAGAGATCTTTGCCTGATAAATGCTCGGGCTTGTTTTTTTTCTTCTTCTTCTTCTTCTTCTCTGGGAATGCTGACCTAAAAAAAAAAAGAGACTGAACTGAATTCTTTTTAGCCTTTTAAAGTTTTATATGACAAGATAAAAGTTGGAGAATTAAATGCGGCGAACGGAATCTCACGTCGGCTACCGCAGATGAACTCTCCAAACTAAATACTTATTAATTTGACAAAAACTTGTCTGAACTTTACTGTAAAAACGTCACTAATGACTCTTGAGGTCGCTGCAAGAAGTTTTCGATTATTATTATTGTTTTTTTTTTTTTTTTTAAATGATTATCTCAATAGTGGTCACAAGGACCACAGCGAAGTTGGCCCCCCACCATCAAATCAGACAGAAACGGTGGGGCTGGTCGACCTTTTGACCTCTAAACTTTCATCAATATCGTCAAAGCCAAAGCAGTACGAATGGAAATGTTTGTTCCACAAACGGAGCACAAACGTTTGACACCATTTTCGTCTGACTAGAAGAAGGGGGGTGGAGGGGGGGCCACTTAGTCAGGTAATAGTTGATCTCTGCAGCTCCTCCAGAGTAACCATGTGCATCTGATTAAAGGTCTTCTCTCCTTTATGCTAATGTGAAATGGCACTCTATCTAATACTGACTCGACCTCTGAAGGAAATCGGTTGAATGGATTTTCCGTCATTTCTGCTCTGCCTGCTTTCGGCAAAGCAGGCAGAGCAGATTAAACACAGCCCTCCCTCCCTGTGAATACACGTGAAAATATGTCGAAGCGTTTCATAGGAACATTAAAGCGTGGCCCTCTTCTGCTTTCATCGGGAGAAACCAAACAAAGCCAAATGGCGTGACACCAATTTGGCGTGCGAGCCGCCCGCCGTGGCTCTCCCCTCCGTCCCCGTTGTTCCGTATCACTCTGAGTCACGGGGAGCCTCTGACCTCACAAGGAGCCGGCAAAAGTCACACCGCCAACTGCTAGCGTCTTTTAGCATTCATGTATTCGCTCAGAACTCCTGTCAAAAGCGGCAAAAAGCCGCGAGCACGGCCAAGTGGGGATCTTCAGGAAACGGGTCCCATCCCATTTCATCCTTTATAAATCAAAGCACACGCCAGGCCTTGGAACGAGTACAATGTTCCCCTGCAACGGGCCGCCGCCATCCATCACGTCGCCGCGGCCGTGTTTGTTCGGGGCCTTTAAACGTACGAGTCGAGCGCGTGCGTGCTGTGTGCTGCGGCGGCGAAACGCGCCTCTCGCTCATTACGGCGGAGGACGGCGGCGGTTGAGTAGCGCCAGAGGATGGAGCTTTGTCCTTCCTCCCACACTCAGCCTCCCTCTGCAGGATTCCCACACCATTGTTCTCTAATAAGCCCGGCTCCTCGCCGTTGCTCACATGCCTGTTTGTGTGTGTAACATCCATCCATAACAACATCATTATCAGGTTTTGTTTGAAGCTCCTCTTCTCCTCTCTCCCTCCGCCCCTCCTCTGCCTCATCTGCTCGTGTTGGCAGGCCCGGGTATGTCAGGGCTGAGGAGAGGAAGCGAGAGGGAAGGCGAGAGGACGGGGAGATGTGGAGAGACAGACAGAGAGAGAGAGAGAGAGAGAGAGGAAGAAAAAATCCCTCTGTTGGCTGCATTAGCATATCAGACACATGGTGAGAGCTGGAGATTGGGTGCTGGAGCAGATGTCGATTTACATATTCAACATCGGACCAGAGGTGCGTGTGTACATAGGTGTGTGGATTGGGGCTGGTTTGCGTGCGTGTGTGCGTTTTGGTTGGATGAGGGTGAAAAAGCCATGGGTGGAGGAGAAAGTGGATGGAACAGAATGAAATGAGTGCAGAATCATAATCAGGGAAAGCTCTCCCAGCCGGACGGACGAAAGCTTCGTTTCATTCCGGGAAACTGAGCGCATTTCTGCCGCTCTTGACACCACGACTGAGCGACCAGCTGGAGGAGCGGCGCGCACGATCAGAACCAGAAAAGCAGCCTGTTGGTATCGACGGTTAATTGGAACAAACACACGCCGCTCACGTGCCGCACACTCGTTTGCAGTCTTCCGCTAACGCGTCTTCTCTAAAAACTGGGTAATATTTCAGCACCAGTTTCTCTTGTTCATGTAGAATCATCCAGTTGTTTTAGTTATATAACTTTGTGTCTATGCTTGAGAATTACTCTGAAGCAGAAAATAAAAGGGTTCTTTAGTTGTTGCCTTGTTTTGTGGATGTAAAGCAGTCGTCAGGCCGGCCAACGAACTCGACGAGCTTACATAACCATTGAGAAACACTCGACCATGATGGACATTAACGCTGAAATTCAGTCAGCACAGCCCCGGGTTAGGATCCACTCTTTTTTAGAGTGAAAAGCTAAAATCCTTGTGTACCAGAAATCCTATAACTTTCTCTCTTTAATAATACAAACATCAAAATAATATGCACACTGGAAGCCATCTGAGCTTTACCATAGAAGCTAGTATCTTCCTTAGCTTTACTCTTGAAGCTACAGCCAATCATACGAAAGGCGCTCTCGGACTGTCATTGCATCGAGGTATTTCAGCTTCACAAAATGAATTTGATTGCAGTAACACAGGTAGAGGCCTCAACAAGCACTGACGAGCGGTCAGTCGGTCCACCATTCATTGCTACTTTAAGGCCCAGCAGAGTCCACTGACATCAAACTAGTGTTCCAGAGTCCCGGAGCTATTGCTGAAAAGTCCCTGTCGCCTTCAGTCTTCAGCCTTGTACGTGGCACAACCACTGGAGCGTGATCATGTGACCTTAATGATTTGCTGAGGACATACAGATGTTACATGTCTGAGATGCATGTCGGTGCTTGATCATTCAAAGCCCTGTCAGTGAGAACCAGGCTCTGAAAGTGTATCCCGGAGTGCAGAGAGAGCTGGATGAATATTGTTGCAACGTTAGGAAACTTCATTTATTATGGAGAAAACATCATCCCAAACAACAAGCTCACTCCGTATTGTCGGACAGGTTCTACTTAAGTGATTTCTTCAGATCTGGCCGTAATCAAACCTGTGAAACTGAACAGATACACAATTCATGATTTAACAAGAACAATTCAAGCACATTGTGACGTACATAGAGTCTGGTTGGTTTCTACGGCATTTCGTTCCTCAGTAAATGAACTCATCATTGAACATTTCTTCTTGTATTACTTAGGTTGTCTCTGATTATAGCGTTTGCTTATCGATATGAAACATTTCCATGCCACAAACAAAAATATCCAAAGGGGCAAGAACACACTGCGCTCTGTAGACAAAGTCTTCATTAGGTTTTCAGATCCCCTAAAGCGATGAACCGAAACACCAAACTCACCCAGCCCAAAATACATAAACCTTTAAATTATTCAATTTGATATGTCTTCTGTTCTGCGTTTTAATTATGTACTACAAAGTGTTCGAGGCGAGGCAAAGGGGATTTCATTTGCATCGCGCATTTCAGCAGCGAGGCAGTTTGAAGAGCTTCACCTGACTGTGAACAGGGTGAACATTTAACCTACAATACAGATGGAAAAATCCGGTTAGCAAACTGAAGCTGAAGTTGGTGTTCCATTTGTAGCTTCTCTCCCGTTCAAAGGTTATCCAAGTTCTGCAGCAACTGAACTGGAGGCTTTGGATTAAACGCAAACTTCAACCTTTTAGGAGAGCTGCAGGAAAACGGTTGCAGGAAACGTTTTTTTTCCTGCCTCAAGGAAAAGGAGAACAACACAATGGCGAGCTTCAAAATACTCACAATTATCTATTTACTCGAAACGAAGTTCACTGTTTGCTCTAATCACTGTAATCTGTAAATACAAAGACCTCACAACACTACAACCCTTTCTCGCATTTCTCTTTCTTGTGAGAGCAGGCTAACAGAAGATTGTGATTGGCTAACTGTTAGCTGCTAACAGTGCTACAGTTAGCAAATGGCTTTGTGACTTGGTCAACAACCAAGCTGAGGTCTTGTTTTAGCTGTTTCTGTACTCAGGACTGCATTTGTTCATCTCTAACCGAAAATGTAAAATATTTAGCGTGATCAGCCCTTAAAGCTGACTTTAAAACTTTATTAAAACTCTATTTGTGAACAGAAATGGCGCTAGCGGCTCTTTGGATGAGGTCACCTTAAAATTATACATTACAACCGAAGTATACAGACTTCTTAATAGTGGATAAATTGTTTTTCTTCTCATTGTTTTAGAAAAATGTCTGTAATCTTATCTTGTAGTCTAGATGTACCATTACACCCCCAGCATAGTCTTCTGTTTTTGTTTCTTAGCCTGAAATGTCAACCCTTTCTCATCATCTTACTCTCTTCTTTCTGGTTTTTAATCTTCCAAGTGCCTTTATTCCGGCTTTTATCCGATTTCTGCTTTGTCTGTCAGCTGCTCGAAAACGTCCACACTTCCAAATGTCCCCGCTAACCTCAGTCAAATTTCCTCTCTGTGCCCCGTTTGCTTCGTTCCAAATTCAGATCCTCGCTGTCTGCTCGTCTTCGTCGCTTCACCAGGGGAGAACAGGCAGTCGCAGAGAAAAGCCACGGCTGTTTCCAAACCGCCGAACGGCAAGGAGGCCAAACGGCGACGAATGAAACCGAAGCGCCGCTTTTGGTCACAGAGAGTGCACTTTTTGACGGAGGGGATGTTGGGGGGGGGGTCGCATTCGTGCATGTGCAGCTAGATCGGGATTATTCGAAGCGTAAAGCAGCAGAATAAAGGCGGGGGATCGCCTTCTGCACATGATAAACACTAAGCATTTTTGCCAAAAGTGAAAAAATAGGACAGAGGCGACGCACACATGGACTGAAGCGCTTCACTTGTTTGCATATGAGGACTGTTTGCACTGTGCGCCGCAGACAGATTCATGCACAGACCCATTGCATGGTACATATAGCACTCAGCCATGTGACGACAGATTCCAGTCAGCCAGAAAATGGAGGACAACGGCAGCGTGCCAAAAACGCTGCATCTCCCGTATCTGGCTGCCTGATTTCAACACCTGGTTGCACAAAGTTTTGGGAAAACTGCAGCTCACGTTCTTGTTTATAGAAATAAAAGCCCCTGCGTACCAGTTGTACCTTAAAGTAGGGATTTTTTTTTTGTATTCAAGTTGGAACTTCAGTCAAGTTGGGGGGGGGGATCCACATTTAGAACTGCTGGATGTTAAAAAAAAAATGTAATTAATAAAATTTAAAGCATAGCATAAATCCAATATGGAACCTGCGACGGCCGAGTTGAGGCCCAGGGCCTCTTTGTGGTGGTTGTGTTTAACCCCTGTGCCACCACAGCACCCCTGGAAATCTGTTTTTTGTTTTTTTTTTTTCCCTCTGCTTTTCAGATGATTTCTTTTCAGGCTGGATAAACGTTTGAACATGTTAAAAACTGACGCTGACATCTTTACTTGATTGCGCTGTAAAATGGCACTATATGCCTGCCAAACATGTGGCACAGCCTCTTTGATGTCGCTCGTCTGTGCACCATTGAAACATAAGGCACAAATTGAATCTAAGGCTGAAATCTGAATCCAGCATACACAAATCGGCCGCGTTTAGCCTGACATCTTGGTATTTCACAGTAGTCACTGTGAGTTTCCAGTCTTTCACCAGTCGCTCAGGAAATCAGCGTGGTAAACCATAACTCATACATATGGTTAGCACGGCGTGTTATCAAACACCTCCCTGGGGCAGCGTGTGTTTGCGCCCGTAGCAGTAGAATAATATTCCCCGACTGACCACATCTTAAATGCTGCAGTCAACCGCCGGTGTGTGTTTGTGCCTGTGGCTCCGCTGTGGACTGATACCGCTGCCACCCGCAAGATTGAAGCCACCTTCAGGGCCTTCCTCCAGTCGCTTCCATTTCCACCTTTTCTTTCCGCACTTCTTCATCCGCGGCTCGCCGTCTCTGACATGTTTACCCCCTTTTGCCTTCTCGGTCGTTCATTTTTCGTCACATACAACCCCTGCCCCCCCGTTGCACTCCTTTGTGTCTCAGCTTCCTATTTTCTTTTCGCTCTTCCTGTCCGCCCACCCGCCACCCCCACCACCCAACTCCCACCCTGCCCCCTACGCATCAGACTCGGGGGCCGTTCTCGCACTCAATACGGTATTGATTGGTTTCCCTGTGCGTTTCCTGACCTTGCTGTAATCGCGGCGGAGAGGTCACAGCTGATAGATTTCTCAGAAAAAGACACTGTCATGTTCGGTAATCTATGGCTGCGGCGTGCCAATTAATAACAAATAGACCACAGGCATCACCTGTTCGGCTTTCACGCCGTTTAAATAGAACTAGGAAAAAAAAAAAAAAACAACAGTATTGTGGAAAAAAAAAACTTGTCTTACCAAAGTGTTTATACCAACAAGTCTTTTTTGTCTAAGGGGAACCGCTGAGCTATTTTAAAAATTATTATTATTTTCTGTAACAGACCAATGTAGATTAGTGCCTAATTGAAATGTGGAAACATAATAAGAAAAAGTTATTTTGATTCCATTTCCCAATTATGCACTACTTTGTGGTGATCTATTACCAAAACCCCTCATTGAAAGTGTGTTCACACCAGCCAAGTTTAGGCCGCCTTAATCAAACTCTGATTGGTGTCAAAAAAGCAAACTCTGGTCTGCCAACAAACCCCAGACTCGGTTCAGCTGAAGTGAACTCTGACGGAGTTCGAATGCGTATGTGAACGCCAAGCGGACCGGAGACTGCTCCAAAAGCAGGAAGTGGACTACCGAACAGGGCATTCTGGGTAAACGAGTCGAGCTACAGGGAGAGATGGCTCGTTGTCTTTCACCAGAGACAAAAGAGGACTCCTACAATCACTGAAATCTGATGCGAGTCCATGTTTTTACATTTTGTGAAGAAGGACGTTGCGCTGCTCTTCTTCAGGTGTTTTTGTGTCGATTCCTTCAGTAGTTCTTGGTGCAGCGCCACCACAGGCGAGAATGTGAACAGGTTTTTCGGTCAGTTTGGATTGTTTGACACAATGCAGGATGAAATCGAACCTTGCCAGCTGAAAACGTAACAAATGTTGGTGGATGATCCAGTGTAAAAACACACCTTTTGTGCTTACATAGTGGCAAACTGCTGAAGGGTGCCTAAGGGGTGTAAATACTTCTGCGCAGGACTACAAATAAAGATGGACACCAAAAGGAACCAAGGCGATTGCTTCATAACAGCATGCCGTACGAAAGGAGTTTTCAGAGGGCGAAATATATTGCAGAGCTGTGGGACATGAATTATGCCGAAAGAGCTGCGATACATGGGTTATTTCTCGTTCTGTCTGCTTTCCTTCCATTCCTGTCTCCCCTTCCCCGCTGAATTCACTGTTGATATGTGAATTACTGAGAACAAGCTGGCCGACCAGACAGACGTCCTGTCCTCCAGTCCCCCACAACGCACCAACTCCCATTGCACACCAATGCACACAAGCCTTGCATCAGCCGCCCCAGAGGAATTTCCTCTTTCGCAGATGGCGGAGGGGAGATGTGGTGCCTCCATTGTGATGCCGTTATAAAACTTCTCCCCCCTCCCCCCTCCAGCTCTTCTGCTCTCCTCTTTTACTTACCACTAGCTCTTTCTTGTCTCTTCTGCAGTGTCCATGTTCCCTTCACCAGCTCCCAACACCCAAACTCGTCTTCTTTAATTTAACCACCCTTCCTTCCCTCGGGCTCCTTTTTCCTCTCCACTATTTTTTCCCTCTCACATTAAGGTCAGACAACTCTCTCTCTTTCTGTTCCATCCTTCTACCCCCCCTCCATCTCCGGTTCCCTTCCCTCGATTCTTTTTCTGAGCACAGTACCGTCGCTAAGTCACGACTCTCTAGGGGCCGAGGAACTGTTTGCAGCCATGCCACTGCAACTTTTTTTTTTTCCCTCACTCTAATGGGACCGGCAGTCTCTTCCCTTTTGTGCATAAACCCCGGCTTTGCATTATAGATTGCAGAAAGCACCATTTATGCGGCGATGAATCAGGAGAGAACTTGTGCAGTTTCTGTCCGACGCGAGGCGTCTCCGGTGGAGACAAAGGCCTAATCTGTTTGGGATCATTGGCTTCATGGCGGGACATTAGCGGATCCCTTTTCTGGAAGTTTTCTTCCCGCGGAAAAGCAACGGAGCTGGTCCAAACTTTGGGGTTGTGACGTTTTGTATGTTTTGTTAGCCTCTTCAGTTAGCGACTGCAAAAACTTTTGCTCTAGTTTTTAGCTCAAACATCTTACCACACTTGAAATGAGACAAAAGTAAAACAAGCTCTTATGTTTTACCTTTTACTGTAGTTTTTTTTGCAAGTGTTCTAAGGAACTTGACACCAGACCAAAAACACCTGGTAAGATTTAGTGTTTTTTGCACCGTTCTCTCTCAGCTTCACATGATCTCCCTCCTCACATCCTCTGTTGCTTGTTCTGCTAATAAGACTCAATGGTCCATTGCTCTACCAATCGTTGCTCCTCTGTATTTATTTCATTTATCAATATTTATCACGTTTTTCAAACCGCTCCTGGCCGGTTTTTACCGTTGTTCTCCGTGGTTCCTGGTCCCAAGTCAGTCGGCTTTCTGCCAGCCTCATGCACATTCGCTTTGTGAAATTTTTCACACTGTGGGAATTACTGTACAATACCAAACAAAAATGACTGCACTTCTTTCCTGCCTGAGTTTTGCTCTACATCCCATCTTCCCTCCCTCCGTTTCCCCGTAGACACACTTTGACAGGCCTTCTTTGTATGAGGGGTAAATAGTGGTGAATATTAATACACCTCTCCCTCTATTCCATATCTTACTTGAGATTCAATGATGTATGAAGACATCCAGCTATAAGTAAATCCCTTCCTGCGACTCCTGTCCTAAAGTACCAATGCCTTGCAACTTTTGGATGCATCCAAACTCCAATACACCTGAATCAGGCAGCAAACATCCTTGCCTAACTTGCCAACAGTCAGAAAGACGCACTGACGTATTTTTTGGATAAATTGGCGACATTTTTATTCATTAAACATGGCAGGACTTGATGTTCCCTCATGTCCCTCATTTATTTATTACACATTTACGCCCAATAGATACACAGCAAGAGCCTCCAGTTATCCCACCAACCCTTATGACAGATTTCAGACAGTAATGCAAAAAGCCACTGATCAGCGAATCCAAAAGCTTTCTAAACTTGGACGAGGAACCCAATGAAGTTCCCAATTGAGTTTGGATTGGGAACTTCTGCAGCGAATGACGAGGCATGAGTCACCAGCAGCTCTTCAATGTGGTTCACAGTACACCAAGTTTCAGAGGTTTGTGATGAAACAAAGAATCACGAGCTTGGACAGGCTGTGTTTTTCGTGGCTGTTTTGTGTTTATTAGTTTTCTCTCCACTGTTGCGTTGGTTGTACCTACCTTGCAAATCGGCGTCACCAAAACCTCTGCAAAGTACCTGCACAGGCAGACCAATCACCACAAGCAGGGCGACATGTACGACACCTTGGAGAACCACTGCTCTACACGACCGCAAAGAACCCGACGCTTCTGACCTCCGGCGGTGTTGAGCAGAACCCTCCAGCCCACTCCACCCCTCTCTCCCTCTGAGCATGTTATCACTTCACACGGAGGAGTTCAGGCTCGCCGAGGTAAGATTACAGCCGCTTTCAGAAAGGCACTTTCATTTCCTGGTCTAAAGCTGCTGAAGGAGACGCCTCAATTTTCAACTTTTAATCACTGTTATACATCAGTGCGCATGTATTATTAATATTTTCATCACCGTCGAAATGACCCCGCGTTCACCAGTTGACTCATAAAAGGATTAAAATGAACTTACTTTGGGTGACAAATATCGTCATTTTATCACCGACTCCGGATAAAAACCTTAAAAACTGCAGCGGGTCACTTTTTCCAAAAATATTTTTTACGTATTTGTTCAAAGTGTCACCACCTTGAACAAGTAGAGACATGATAATAAAGGTATAACATAATTATACTGCTATTATCTTAACAATATAATATGAAAGAGAGAATCTGTGAAAAATTTCAACCCGGTCTCAGCGGCGCAGGTTCATGACAAGAAGCCAGAGGAGCTGGATTTTTTTTTTCTACCACTATACTATACAGTCATAGTGGTAGTTAAAAAAAAAGTACAAAAAAAAAAACTACTTTGAAAGAGAAGTTACACGTTGCAGCTTTAAATGTTGATCTGTTTTGACTAATTCAAACAGCCGTCGTTTCCCCCCCCCCCCCCCCATTTTGGCACATCTCCACGCCGCCGCGCGCTCGCCCCCGAGGGGCCCGAGGAAAGCAAACGCGGGACGCGGAGAGAAAACATTCGGGACGGCGCGTTCTTTTATTCATGCGGGCGCTCTGTTGGTACGCGGGCCCTCTGAAAGGGGTTGCATGTGGACAGCTGGCGAGGGAGGCAGCGCGGCTCGATGAATGAGGTGCCACATTAACCTGGCGGCGAGAGCCTCCACGTCTTCGCAAATGCACCCTCCAACTGGCAAGGTTAGGAAGAAGAGGGTGGGGGGGGGGGGGCATATTAGAGCAAGCCTTACACAAATCTTTTAGACCCAGATCCTCAAGTGATGACATTACGCAAAAAGAAGACGGATGGGCGCATTGTGCGCGCTCAGTAGGGATTACAACATGAAGTGCCGAAGGGGTTTACAGTCTACCCTCTTATCGCCGCGTACTTTCTCTGCTGTAAACTGCTTTTCGGCGCATCTGCAAAAAAAATAAAATAAAATAAAATAAATTGTTCTCCTGCGAATACGCCAGTATCAATAAGTCACGGCGGTGTATAAATAAATGCATTAGGCATGAGGCAAATGTCTGTGGGTTGGCTGAACCCGTCTGACAGAACAGGAGGCTAATTTTCTGCTGTAATAGATAGGGCGGTGCGGCTATCTTGATTTAAGCGCCTAATGGAAGGTCTGTTCAGTGAGCGCCCCAGCAAACCATGTATAGTAGCTTGATGTATTTAGTTCTTGTCCCGTCTTAATCTTAGTGGAAGGCTGTTAATTAACCCTGCTGTCAGCCTGGCAGACGTCTAAACCAGGAGCCGTCACTTCTCCTGGGTCTTGTTACCGCTGTAATTAGTGGCTGATAAGAAATTACAAATGCCCCCCCTCCCTCCTCCCAGTCCGCTTCTCCCCCGCGCGCTCTCCCGGTACGACGACGACACCTTGTTGTTTTTCATACTGATGCATGAGTGTAGCTGCGTGTGGCTGTGTGCGTTTCGGTGAAGAAGGGCGTCGATATGAAGGGAAGCCTCATTACGCTGCAGCATTGAGTCTTCACACAGACGGTCCTTTCTTAATGTGTCTGAATTTTTTCCCACTTCACGCTAACAGCACGCGGGTGTTAAAACCGAGATCTATAATTAGCTGTACAACAAGACACGACGGAATCTGAATGTTGGTCTTTTGCGTCTGCGTCGCTTGATTTACGCGAGGCGCCATGACAGACACCAGAAGAGAGTGACGGGAGAGTTGAGTGGAGCCACTGTTTAGCTAACTGCTCGTCCAAGTCGAGCTAATTTTGTAAACAGCTGTGTTTGCAAAAGTTTGAAATAGCTAGCTGTGGAAACCGACTCATACGTTCTCCGTCCTTTTTGCTTGATCAAATTGCCGACTTTGCCTGAATTCACACGATTTATATCATGCCGAAGACCCGCCCCCTGTGCTAAGACCCGCCTCCTATGCTAAGACCCGCCCCCTGTGCTAAGACCCGCCTCCTGTGCTAAGACCCGCCCCCTGTGCTAAGACCCGCCTCCTATGCTAAGACCCCCCTCCTGTGCTAAGACCCGCCCCCTGTTCCAAGACCCGCCTCCTGTGCTAAGACCCGCCTCCTGTGCCAAGACCCGCCTCCTATTCCAAGACCGGCCTCCTGGCTCTGATTGGTTATTTTTTACTGGGACGCGGCGGATTAGCTGAATTTTCTTCCCCTACGATCGTCTGTAATGATGTTGCGACAGTTTAAACAAATATGTTGAAGAAAGATATTGTTACAAAATGCAGCTTTAAGTACAAAAATGGGAAACTTTTTACTTGTGCGTTTATTTTACAGTAAATAAGGGTTATTAAGAAAAATTATTAGTAAAGCCATCAGTCAAACTATCTACTCAGGCGAACAGGAATGTGGTGACGTAACGTATCCAGTAACAAGAGATAGATCAGAACTCAGAAACCTTCGCCACCCTTCATGTCGCCTTGAGAAGGCCAATCAGAAGCCATGTGCGCAAAGTGTCCCGATTATGATTTTGAGCAAACACCAGCTCCTTTGATGCCAATCAATATTTTAATAAGTCGGGATGTCTGAATCCACCTCGGCAAGTTCCCAGTCCGACGAAAACATTCCCCGTGTTCTGGAAGTACAAGAGAACATTCCTAATCACAGACAATGAGACGAAAGGCGATTTGTAGAAGAAGAAGAAAAATCATTCCGTTTGCTAGGCTCGGTTTTAATTACTCTCCTCACAGTCTTGTTTGCCTTAAATATTTCATTAGAATGAGAAATGTTGAAAAGAAATGCTTTAATTTGCTTCAAACAGAATGGCATTAGGAAGCGAGCTGAAGTCCTCAGCTGGCATCTGCCTCCATTCCGCTTCCTTCCACACGGGGGCGATAAACCAAACAAAAAGCCACGCCGGCCCGTCGTCCAGCTCGACGCCTCGGCAAGGGCCTCGCCGGCGAGGGCAGCGTTGCCGTTTGACGCTCGCTTTCATCAAAACATTTCTTCTCGCGACCTCTGCTGAAGGACAAAGATTCCTGATACAAAGCCCACAGTGACAGATCGACTCAGGGGCAGAAATCATACTGGTTTTGTTGTTGTTGTTCCTCATCTCTGATCATTAGTTTTATTTTTTATTTTTCTCCCCCTCCCCAATTCTGCTTAGAAACTCCTCCGTCAGGATCACAATGGAGGCTCGCTCTCCTTATTTTCTTCCCCGCTTAAGGAGCGTCTGTCAGCGCGAGCGTCTCGCCGCTTTGATTCCAACCGACGGGGAACGAGATGAGAGGGACGTCGGACGTCGGCGTCGTTTGCTTCCCCTTGATCATTCCCGGGCAGGAAAACTGCGTTTTCCCGTCCTCTGAGGTGCGACGGCGTCTGACGATTTCACAATGAAAGAGAGAAGAGGCAAAAAAAAAAATCTCAGAGGGGCGGATAAATGTTGATAAGAGAAAGGCTGCAGTGTAACAGAGGAACCTTGTCTAAAAAAATAAAACAAAAAAAAATAGGCTGCTCTACCAACAGTAAGACAAAGCAAACTTACAAGTAACTTTTCAACAATAGATGGGAGCTTGTTTTAAGTAAGTAATTCCTTAAATTGGATGAAAAGGTAGTCATTTCATTGCACTGGTAGATACTGCAATGTGACATCACATGCGCAAGATCTCTGCCTTCTATTGCCAGCTGCAGAAACACACTAAATCTGGGGGGGAAACCACCAATCAGAGCGAAGAGGAGGGTCTTATTGCTGTCAATGAAGCCCATGCACGCGCTGCTGAAGACTGTCGGTTTGCTTCGGCTGTGCACAAATGGCAAAAAAACAAAGAAACAAAGTCTGTCCAGAGAAAATACTGTTTACCGCCAATTTCAGTGGCCATGCTAACTAGCTAACTAGCTAAGGGAAGCGTAGCAGAGAGCTAACAGTGAGAACTGGGCTTACATGAGCATGACTGACGCCGTTAAGACCCTCCTCCTTGCTCTGATTGTTTCTGACCAGGTGTGGTGCATGTCTGCAGATGGCAGTAGCACCACAGACATCCATTTGGATGTTTTTCTATATTCACTGTAGCAGAATGTTGCTGTTGTGTTTGCCAAAGTGCTTCTTTTTAAAGAGCTGAATTCAATGTGGGTGGAAGGAAGAAAAAACCCCAGAAAGAACCATGCAAAGGGCAACCAGTGTTTTTTTTTTGTTGTTGTTTTTGTTTTTTTTGACGACACCGCAGACACAGAGGTCGGGGCCGACGCATCGATTTCTTCTCGGACGCGGCAACAAGCTAGCCACAGCGAATTAACATGACGCCATGCAAACCGGCCCGCCCGTCTCCCGTTACAGGAGCCGGGCGACCCGACGAGCAGCAAGCCCCTGGTTGATGCATGAGGGGAGGAAGAGGCAGATTAACGGGCGAGGGAAATGAAAAGACAAAAGAAAAAAAAAAAAAAAAACCCAGTGGGGAGTGGTTGCAGGGAGGGAATCAGTGGGGGAAATGAATTACTTGGACAAAAAGTGTCATAAAAGTAGGAAGAAAAGTCGAAACGAAGCTGGAGAGGAAAAAGTAATAAAGCCGTAGTGAAGAGCTACAGCAGGCCTGGGGGCAGGCGGAGGTCCATCAGCGTTTACCACAGACATGAAACCCACCGCAGAGGAGAGACACAAAGACAGCAGGAGACACCGCACCGTAACGTCCCGCATTAACCACACGCTAAACCACACACCTAACCAAATACTTCAAAATTTACACACACACACACACACACACACACACAAACCGCGCTAATGCGACGCACACATCCCATCAAAATGATTAATGGCGCTTCACTCCCCACACTGACCCACAGGGCACAGCAGGGCAGTGGCTGAACACAATTTATTAGGTACCACTCTATGTTTGCGTGTGTGTGCGTGTGTGGTTGTGTGTGTGCGCTTGTCACGGTTGGCGAGGGGCCCGTCTGTATGCAGATCCGCCGCGCTGAGAGCTCTCCACGGGGTTCCGGACGATCCAGGGTTTTCAATCTTTAGCAAGTGGCCGCGCCGCCGCGAGCGCCTTCCTGCTAACGGTGGATACAGTTGAGTTTCCATGGGACAAACTGCAAAAAAAATAAATAAATAAAAAAATAAAAATCTTCCCAAATCATCTCTGCTCAATATTGATGAGAAAGTATCACTTTCACTGGTAGCGTCTGAAAAATGTCTCGTTATAAATGAAATAATCTGCCAGCGGAGCTGCAGACATGCTGTGTGTCATCAATAAACAGGTTTAATCGTTAATAACTGTTTGTTATGCATCAATTAAGAGCAATAAGGCAACAATATGCTAACAAATGAAGCTTTCAAATGGCAATTGTGTTTACGCTGCAAAATCTTACCAAGTAGTTTCAGTCCAGCTTGTGGTGCAAATATCTTATTACACTTGCAATAAGACAAAACTAACTCAGAAAACTTTTCAGCAAGATATAGGAGATTGTTTTAAGTGTATAATTCCTTGATATAGATGAAAAAGAAATGCTAGTTCCATTGGCAGATTATCTCACTTATTACTCAACATTTTTTCCATAAGTGACATTACCAGCTTATAGATCTTTTCTTTTTCATCAAGACAAGAAATTATTGACTTGAGATTTGCCGAAAAGTATCTCGTAAATTACTTTTGTCCGATTTCAAGTGTAAGATATTTTGTGAAATGTTTAATGCAACAACTCCAGACAAAATGCATTGGCGAAAAGATTTGACTCACCATTTTACATGAAACCGGTAGACTTAGTCTCCTCAATTAATGCAAAATAAACCGTAAGTAATGACTTAGAGACGAGTTATTAACATCCATGAACTACTTATTAGCCGTCCATAAGGGGAGCCTCATTGTGAAGTGATGCCGTTTTGTCTTGTTCCATGTTTATTAAGATACTTTGCACTAGAAGCTGGACCGAAAATACCTTTTGTGTTTCTGCGAATGAGAGAGCGGGGAGAAGTGGCCTCCTGTCTGCGACACGTCTCACCGAGGACGAGGCGGGCGACTGAAGGTCGCACATGACAGCGAGCGAATTCCAGATGCCTGTCCTGTCGGGGGAAACCATGGCTGCTTTTGTTTCATCGGTTACATGAATATAAACAGGTGCAAATGAGGCCATTAAGACGTTTCACGCGCTCTAATCTTCACGTTTGAACGTTTCTCTCGCCGATATTTTGCCGCTCGTGTTATTCTCTGACGGAGGCGCTGCCTGAGCAAGTAGATCTAATTCTGGCGCCTTGCAAATGTTCAGACGCCTTGAACTTTTTTCTGGTTTTGCCGGGCTGCTGAGTGGCAGGAAAAGGACGTGGATTAAAAAAAAAAATCTAGCTTGGTATCCAGGTGTACTCGTCAGGGTTGTAATAGTTTTGAGGTTTTCATTATAATTCAGTTTTATTTCGTCGTAACTTTTCCTCTGACTCGTTCAGTTTTAGAGAGCGCGTGTTTTTATTTGTTATCATTAGTTTGACATCGTTTAGTTTTTATTAGTTACAGCGCCTCTAGTTTGTTCACATCTTGGTTCATTTTCAGGTGCAGAATTCAAAGAGGTCAAATTATTGGAATGTCATTACATACATTGATTGAAACGAGACAATTTTCAATTGTTATTGAGAAACCAGTTGATTGGTATTTTATCCAAAATTTTGTTTGCTTTCTGTTGGTCTACTTCAAGAATCTTAATAAAATACCCTCCAGGGTGAGGTTCTGGAAATAAAATAAGTTTGTGGAGGTCAGTTGAATATGTGATTTATCAGCGACGATCTCCATAATTTTGGGAGATCAGTGATCGGCTGATGCTCTCTTATAAAGCCGATCTTTTCCCCCGATCTTCCCTAAAAATCAACCACTGTCTTCTGTTCCTCTGTTTGACTGACAGACCGGCCCACCAGGTCACGTCTGCACAACTTCAGTTGACAGTAGCCACACCACTCATCCCAACTCAATTTTCTTGGTATATTTTGCAACGTTTCAGGCAAAAAGAACCCAGATTCAGCAGGTCAGGCTTTTTTTAAGGATCGCTAATTGAGAATCGGTCAAAAAAAAAAAAAAAAAAAAAAAAAAA